>JAUCNO010001915.1:87812-103641 GCA_032353835.1 Enteromius viviparus
TTTATTTATTTATTTATTTATTTATTTATTTATTTATTTATTTATTTATTTATTTATTTATTTATTTATTTTTATTTATTTATTTGTTTGTTTGTTTGTTTGCTGTTGAATTGAAAATAAAAAGAGAAATGATAAGTTAAATAATTCATGAAATTAGAAAGAAATGCAACATACTGTATGTTTATATTTTATGTACTTTCCTTGAATTTATGGCAGCTATATTGTGATATTATTTACTGGGCATAAAACAACTATTAACGTAAATTCTGTTAAATAGCAACTCTAATTTTGGAAAACATGCGGATTTATGGTCACCATTATTACATTAGCATAAAAATAATGTAATGATTCTGCTTTTTAGCTTTAATTGGATGCTGACAAAGGGGGAAAACAAACAAAAACAAAACAAAGTGGAAATGAGTAATTTGATAATCCACTGTGCATTCATCCATAATTTTGCCAATATTTATTTCAATATTGACATGATTGGGTAATGATTTAATTCACCCTTAGTTGAAAAGAAAAAAAAAATCATCATCACTAAAGCCACTGATTACAGCCATTGGGTTAATTTTAACATGTAAGAAACGAGAGAAAAATTCCCTGCTCAGCATGGCCTAATTCTCGTGCAGGTGCTTTAGTCAAAGGTATTAGCAAAGGGATTCTTTTAAGAAAGTGGCAGTACCAGTTGGGCAGTCTTCTCTTTTTGGCACCACATGCAATCCACTCCTCAACGTTTCAATCTCTTCATAATGATTTATCAGCCTCAACAAATAGATCTCATTTCAATGTAGCAAACAAGCTCGGGTCTAATGTGCTTAGTTCAGTAGCTAAAACGGTCACGATAATTGCCATCACAGAAATCACCTGCTGTCGAAAGACTGGAATACTGAGTGCAGAAGAAAGGAAAATGGCCACCAAGGCCCAATTATTATCTTCCCTTTCATTTACAGACCCAGAGGCAGACTTCTGTCTCCACTGAGATGGTTTCCTACTCTGGCGGTGTCACTTGTGCCTCTATTTTATGGCTTGCCTTGAGAACAGACTCGTGTGCTTTGCATATTGATGAAAACGAGACAGGTTTGGTTGAGTCAGAGGAGAGAATGTGCACATTTGATCCTTCAGGCGATAAAGTCCTTCTTCTTCCAACTTCATGTGGCACTTTACACTGTTGATTGTTCCAGAAACTGTTGTTGTTCTGCAATTTCTTTTACTGAGCTAGTTACGCTTTTCTCAAAGTTGTGGTGAGTGAACGTCAAGAATGTCAAGAACATCTATTCCAGGTCATATTTCACATCAAAATCAAAAGATGTATAATATGTATAATTGCAATTAAGATTAGATTTAATTATTTTATAGTATATTTGTACTAAAGTCATAAAATTGCATATGGTGCTTAAAGAACATACATTTTCACATGACCAATAAATACCTTAAATGTATGTATTTATTCTCAGTGATGATTCTTATTGCATTATCATTATCATCATCAAAACAGCAGTTTTTACTGTAAATACTTGATATTATGTATTGTAAATTCATCACCTTTGACATACAATCCAACGTTTAAACTAGTACCAATGCTTCTCATACCAAAATCTTGATCTTTAGGTGTAAAAATGTTACCTGGACCGTTTTTTGTCTCTGTTTTGTTTTTGTTTTTTCAGTATCGCTTTAGGTTCCTGCTAGCAAAAGAACACCAATAAATGCTTTTTACCAGTGATACCAATATCATTATAGTCATGCTATATGTTCAGCACATGACTGTACTCTGACCACAAGCCATGCTGGAATGGATTTGGGCCATTAGAGTTTTTCTCTTGACAAGATTTGATATTTCCAGCCCAGTACCTCTGGCTCCACAAACCTTTGATGTGGCAGACTGCAGCGTCCCTACAGATGCCTCTGCCTAGGTCCCTTCACTGGGGCACCTCTGATCCTTCAGCTTTGGTTGCCACCTCCCTGGCTGTGATAAAGGCTTGGCTTGAATCTCCCAGGATGCACCTGGCCTTGTGTTGATAATGGCCCAAGCAGGATTTCCCAGCATGCAGCATGATCACAGCCGGAAAAGGGGACGGGCAGGGCTGAGTAAACACATCTGGTCTGTCTGGCCAGGACGCAGCCTTGATGTGTCCCATCAACTCTGTCCCCTTCTTTAAAGGATGGGTCTCGGCTAACCCCCCCATGTGTGGCTCCAAAATTAGATTGGGATGATTGATTACATGCTCTTTTGAGTCCAACCAGGAGGAGAGAGGCAAGACTTATCAAATCCTTCAAGCCCATCCTTCGAACTGTCATGGATGTTTCATCAAAGTCATTCGTGGGGCCCCTTGATCTGTTTCATAAACTTAGCAATCCAATGCTACTGCAGAAACAATATTGCAGGAGTTACCTCTCATCGATTCCCTTTCAAAGTCCCCAACCAGTCTTTATACTCCAATAGTGCTGTGACTTTAATGACCTCATGTAGATCTGGCAAGGAGAATCCTCCATAGATTTTAGATGGGCCACTGCAGCTCTTACTGAGTTTAGTATGTTTACCGTGTAAAAAAAGACAACTTATCTTAAATCTGAAACTATCAATGAGTAGATGTTACACTGTGCTTGTTAAGAGTGGAGAAGTATCACTCATAAAACAATAAAACATAGTCACTCAGTGTTGTGCCTAAAAGCTGCCTCTTAAATTGCCATTAAGCTGTGAAATTACAAAAATAAATTATCCAAATGCATTTCTACGCTGTTTATAAATGTCAATACCCAACAAACCAGATTTTAAATGTTAAATTAAATCCTTTTAAATAGGCAATTCTAATTGTATGCATCTCCAAGCACTTTGTGTATTGTTTTGAAATTACAAACAGTCGTACATTATTGTTTCAATTAAAGTCCCCTTTGAAGTTTGCCTAGATGCCAAATAAAGTTATATAAAGGCCTGCATTTCTTAAAAATATTACATCTCAAAGATTAGTACCAGCGCTATTAGTTCTTTCAACAAAAACATCTGAAATTGCAATAAATTGGTTCTGTGAAAACTTACCCTGAATTGATTCTCAGTTGGTTTTACTAAGCTCATGACTCATCTACTCTTTCACCCTGAGAGGATGTAGCCAAAGGTATCATTATTTTATACCATGCTGGCATCCCACTGTCCAGACATAAAATGCCCTTTGTGGAGAGTGTAGTTGGACGGCGGATAGAGAACACATTTTGTTCAGTTTTACCAGACAAATGGAACAACCATCATGTCTTAAATGATTATAAGAAGAAAACATACATACATTAATCACAGTCATAGTATATGATGTGTTTAGATGTTAAATACCATTGCAATTTAATGACAATTTTTCTGTTCCTGACAAATTTCCTGTTCTTGAGTGTGTAAGCTTGTCAAGTAAACCTGAGTTGTAAATCCAATGATAATTTACTTGCCAATGGCACTTGGAGTTCTTTAGATTCTCCATAGCTCAAGTAAGATCTGAAATTTTGCCTCCTGCACACTTCAATGAAAAATATGACAAATGTCCTGACACTTTTAACTATGTGTAACAGCAGTTTGGTCTCATTATTTTTATGTCTGTGAATCAGGATCCGCAAACAAGCTCAGATGTGGGCCGCCTATATGCAGAATTTCCCCTTGGAATGTGTTTGTGTGTGTGAATGAATTTTGTTCACCAGGGCCCATAGGGCCTCACGTCTGCAAGAGGATGTCTTATCAGAGGCACTCCAGCGAGGGCCTGACAACTTAAACTGAGGGCTACATGTTTATTGAGTAATTGAAATTGAGCAATGCGGGTATGAATTCAGCGTGCCTGTCAATCAGTCGGCTCAGGGGATGGAGTCGCTGACAGCCTGTGGCCTGACTAATGTCATACCGAAATTACAAAATCAACAGCATGTTATTCACTGCATATAAACAACATGGTGTGCACTTCTTTGCAGTAAAGCAGCCTGCATTCTTTTCTTGTATCTCTTTAACTACATCACCCTACCCTAGGTTCAAGGGCAGTTTACCTCATTTTACCTTTTGTATTTTTCTTGTAGCTTAAAGATTTTACTCACTTTAATCCACATTCAAAGGTAAATTCAGTCCAGTGTGGAATCTGTGCCTGTAGAACTTCACAAAAGCTCTGTAGATTCCCCAAAATTGGAATGCCAATCATTTGCAATTTTACACGTCCTTCTCCCTCATGTTTATTTATTAACAGATAGTCCAGTTAAAAACTTGCAGCTTTTATTTGATATAGCATTTTATTAATGTTTAAGGAAAGATGGCTTACTTAACAGTATCTTTGCTGGATTTCTAAAACCATGGTAAATACATTTAAGGTCCTTACATAGAAATGTCAAAAAAGTAAAAATAAGTCTTAATTGACAAGAAGAGCTGTAAGTATGGATACGGCAGTATGTATAGATCAATCCAGTCGCACGGCTGGTCGTGACAATATCACGAAATTAGCACGAAATCTACTTATTCGTGTCAGGGACACGAATAGTTCATTATTTTCGTAACTCCAGCACGAACGTAAAACTATGATTCGATTGGATGCATCTTTTCGTGCTGGATTCACGAAAGTCGAGTAACAATCGTGTCAGTACCAAGAAAAAAAAAATCGTATAAGTGACGTTGTACAAATTAGTATGAATTAGCACGAATTTGGCCCCTCGTACGAATACATACAAATTGGTCGTATGACTGTGTTGGACTTATCCATTATCATGGACTAGATAAAATAAAATATCTACTGTAGTTTGATTTCAAACTGCTACCTTCTACCTGAGCCTCATTCCACCCTGATGTTTCTTCAGCAAACATGACCCTTCATAACAACACTACTGACCACAGCAGTTTGTCTGAGTTACTGTCACGCCAGCCGTTTCTCTGTCAGATTACAGGAGCAGAGATGTTCAGAGATCTGTCTCTAACCTCCACATCTGTCACCGTCCGCCGACGAGCTCTCAGGAGAGGTGTTTATAAAATGCACGTCTCTCACTGTCAATCCCATCCTCTCTTTATTATAGCTCTCATGCTCTTTTGAGCGGCTGCTGGATGTAAAGGCAGCTGGACGAGTGATTCTCTAGATTGTAACTGACTTTGACCGTGATGGTGTTTGTTTCTGAATTATGGCCGTCCATCGCTTCTTATGTCTTAGTGCTCAGTGAGTAGTCAAGCGGGTTATTGGCATTCGTTGTCCTGTGTCACACGGGACCCATTGTCATGTAATAGACACAGCAGTGTACACAACGCTTAAGCTCCAACAAACAGTCCAGGCCTATCCACGTCAATGCGGGTTTGGTGGATTATCGGAAGGGTTTGCTGGCAACGCTCTACTGAGATCAAGCTCTAGACCTGCACACACTGCTATTGGCTGTGTCCAATTCCTAAAGACACTGTTAACCCACTGTCATGGCTGATAAGGGAGGCAGTGAGATAAGATGAGAGCGAAGGGGAAACAAAGGGCACAGGGCTTCAGAGGACTGAGCGGATTCGCCTTCAAATAGACCTTTGGTTACGGTCTTGAAGAGCATCGTTTTTTATCTGTGATCGCACAAGTAACTGACAGGTGCTCATTACAGAAATTATTTTGCAGCAAAGGTGGCAGGTCGAAATTTTCACATTACTCCACGCTTCCTAGACAATCTTCAAATAATTGCTTTTAAAAATGTCATCTTCGGCAGCATGGCAGGGGGCCAAAACAAACAAAATCTTGGGGTATAAAACCACTATTGAGTGAAATAATGGTCAATTTGACAGAAACACAGATGTACACTGCATGTAAACTGATTTAAAAAACAAATTAAAACTTTGGTGACGGTGAGGTTTGTTTTCTTTTTATTAGTTTTATTCTGCAAGAATTCATTAACCGACGGGAAAAGAGATTTATTTTTCGAATGAATGCTAAAGGGAATGCTTTTTTTACAGTTACTCCTATTAGTTCCTTATAACATGCATATTACTAGAATATTAGGGATTTATTAGTGCTAATTAAGCATATATTAATGCCTTATTCTAGGTGCAATTCTACATTCCTAATCCTACCCGATACCTAAACTTAAAGGGTAAGTTTCATACAAAAATGAAAATTATGTCATTAATTACTCACTCTCATGTCGTTCCAAACCCAAAAGACCTTTGTTCATCTTCAAAGCACAAATTAGAGGTCTGACCCTCCACAGACAGCTATGCAACTGAAATGACCCCACGTAAATAAATGCAGTATTTCTGAGAAGAATAGTTTTCTTTTAAATCAGCGTTCCTGTGTTCTGTGACTTTATGTATTATGAAGTTTTGTGGTTGTGTGCGGTTTCCTGCTGCTTGGTTTCCTGTAGTTTTCTATAGCCTTTATTCCATGTGGTCTTGAACTCCTGTTGCTTTGTGTTTCAGGCTAAGCAGAGCAGATAAAATATGTATCTTGCCATATATAAAAAAGCAGGCATGCTCTTACTTCTGATATTAAGTTGTTCATCTTCTTGAGAGATCTCTCTTTCAAACCCATGCATATATCTTGCCTCATTTTCCCATGGCAGCAGTAATGAAGATAAAGGAGTCAAGAGTTTGCTGCTATTGTTGTTAATCTCAGTCAGTCTTATTTTTTGTGCACAATTTGGTTACAGGAAAAAAACATAAAAATCATTGATGTGTTTAGCAAAGTAAAGGAAACACTACATGAATGACATTTTGGCCATCATTCACCTTCTTACATCGCAAATGATCCCACTTTATATTAAGTATCCCTATAATACCTGTGTTCTTCCATAGTAACTAGATGTGCATGTAGCATGTAACCACAGTGTAAGTACACATTGCTGCAGTACATAGTATCTTCACCTGTAATATTTCTGTAACTACACACATGTAACAACCCTCAGAATGGTGTTTGTAAGTACAAATGCATAACAGGACATTGGTAACAACACTTTTTTCACTTCACTAAGTAGTCATGTAACAGGAATTACATAACTACATTTTGTAACAGCAGTATGTATAAGAGTAACTGGAACAGGGGGTGATCGGGGGGTGTAGTTGGGTAGTTGGTGCACTTCTGTAATACCTCCTCATAAGCTGCCCACTTAATATAAAGAGGGACCTAGAAAATTATTACTTAAAAGAATGATACTTAAGCGATAAAAGAGTCATGCCATTTTTTGCATTATTATTATGCCTCTCAATGTTAATTTATTGCAACAAAGGTGAAATATTTCAAAGGGAAAAAGAAAGTTAAAAAAGTTGCATTTTAAGGGTCATTGTCTCTGCAGTCCACTACTGTGACTGGCTAACATCACTTTGTAGCCTTACCCTCCTTTAGAGTATGACATGGGTTTTAAAATGTGAGCTGGCAAGTGTTGCAACAGCCTCATTTTTTTTTTGAGAATGAGTTGGATGTTTATGCAGAAGAAATAAACAACACAACCACAAAGACTCCAACAGCTTGGTAATTGCTTTTGCTTGCTTCATTCCTTAAAAGAATAGTTCATCCAAAAATGTAAATTCTATTATAATTTACTCACCCTCAAGTAATCCCAAACTCGTTTGAAATTCAAACACACAGAAAAACATTTAGAAGAAAGTTTGTAGCCAGGCTGTTTTGGGTCACCATTGACTTCCATATATTTTCTTTGCTACTATGAAATTAATGGTGACCCAAAAAGTCATGTTAGCTCATCATTCTAAAAAAAAGTGTCATACAAAAGTGATTTTTCAAATGGTGATTTTTTTTTTTAAAGGTCTTTCAACTGGCTGCTTGAAAGACCTTATAGCATTCATATTCCTAGAAAATTACCAATTATAAGTGGCAATTAAGCACATTGAGGCAATTAATGCCTTATTTTACATAACCTTATTCTACATCTTTAATTCTATATTCAATACATTCACTTAACAACTACCTTACTAACTGTATATAGGCAGAAAATTAGAGTTTATTCACGGAAAAGTCATACTTAGGAGTGAATAAGTGTTCCCTATTGTTATGGAATTAATAAGCCTCAGTGAGTCAAAGTAAATTGTGTTATGTTTTTGAAAAACATATTTCATTGTAAATTTAATGTAATGTGTTTTCTACTAGTTATTTGAAAAAGTACTTTAGGTTGACACACATAGACTAGAAGTGTTGTTGTTTGGGTTGGTGCAGTCGTGGTGTGCGATCAATAACACAAAGGAGTTCAGACGATCATAGGATGCTGGATGACCCAGTTCAGGCTAAAACAGAAAGTTAGTGGGTAAATCTATTAAAATTGTGCTATTTCTTCAGCTTACTGAATTGGGACAAAATAAAAATATAGGAAAATGAAGGAGATGCGATCTGCTACACAATCAGGAGCTGCAAATATTTTGTCATATTCAACGTAAATGTTGGTTTTGTTTAGTTTGTTTTTCCAAACCTAAAATTGCATGTTTAATTGATCAGTGTTTAGTATGGAGATAAAATAATGCCTTAAAGATTTGCATGTGAAGAGTATGTGTTGTGCAAGTGTACATAATATTGCAAGCGTACATTAAATTTGCAAGCGCAATAAAAGATTCGTAAAGGCGCAAATCGAGATTCAAGCGTGAGGAAAACAAGATGTGCTGTCTTTCACTTTTTTTGCAAGAGTAATTTGTGTATTGTGAAACTGCAGCTTAATGCTAATGCAAAATAAATATGATCTGTATTCTTCTGATTTACATTTTTCCGCTGTTAGACTTTTGGCACTATTTTTCACCAAAATACGGCCAAATGCATTGCAAGCCTGTAAACAGTGTTTTGCAAGGGAAGCGACTGTGGAAAGAACTGCGAAATGGATAAATAGCATAAACTAAAGAGTTACATAATTATAATTTTTATATTTAACAGGAAATGGCAATTTGTTCATTAAAATTTCAACAATTTCAATTTCAAAATCCAACTAACTGTAATGTAAGCATTATTCCACAGGATTACGTCAGAAGAGGAAAAGGTCTGTACTTAATATAACTTTCAACTTGCCCAGCACGTTAAATGAAGTAATCAGATAAGGGTACTTTAACAGTCTGGAAACCTCATTTGATTGGCTACGAGATGAAGGTAATCCCGCCTTCCTCTTTGCGCTTGCAAAACTCAAGTAAGTGAGAGAATCGTGCCAGAAGTGTAAGCGCAAGGATAAGAAAGACTGACATATCGGGTCATTTCAGAAGTTTTTATCCTACGTACACAAAAAGTCTTTTTTACATTTGCAACAGTTTATTACGCACACAGATTCATTTTAAGCTATTAATCCATTTCGCAGTTCTTGACACAGTCGTTTCGCTTGCAAAAAGCTGTTTACAAGCTTGTAATGCCTTTGACGGTATATAAAAATAGTGGCAAAAGTCTTAGCGCAGAAAAATGTTAATCGGAAGAATACAGATCATATTTATTTTGCATTAGCATGAAGCTGTAGTTTCACAATACACAAATAACTCTTGCAAAAAAAGTGAAAGACTGCACATCTTGTTTTCCTCACACTTGAATCTCGATTTGCGCCTTTACAAATCTTTTCTTGCGCTTGCAAATTTAATGTATGCTTGCAATCTTATTTACACTTGCACAACACATACTCTTCACATGCAAATCTTTAAGGCATTATTTTATCTCCATAGTTTAGTGTGGTCAATAAGAATTGAGTTGACTGAACAAATTGTCCTATCTTAGCTGTCGTGAATGATTTCACAAGTGGACATTTAAAACAATGGCCAACTAAACCCCCAAATCCCATTTAAGAACAAATGACGGGATGGCTTTTGAAAGGCAACAGATTGCATTTATAGGCGCCCAATCAATAAACTTTCACAGGACGGGCAAGACGGACAAACAACAAATCATCAGCCAAGAGCGATCAGCATCTGAAGAGTGCAACACGTGACCTCAGACTCCCAACAGAGCAAACACTGGCCGTGGACATGAAATATGCATTGAGTGGTTAACCTCCCATGTTGCGGCAGGTACTTCTCAGTCACGGCAGGTCGGGTCTTAAGTGGATCCCAGCCAGCCTCGATTTGTTTGGTTAGCTGCGGCTGGATTAGCCATGAGCACAGTCAAACCCCCAACAGGGAATAGTGAGGATTACTGCAACTTTACAACTTTTCTCCCAGTGCTCTTGCTAAGAGCACACTAATGTCCAGTTTTACAATGCCTTGGTTCTGAAAGTTTTTTTCCCATTCATATTGACAACGGGGATTTCAAAGAGTCCTTCGGTAGGTACGTAGTTTTAGGCCATGTTTTAAACCAGCCAGCTCTCTTCAATCACACTATTTCATCCTTTATTCTTTATGTATTTAATAAAACTATTTTTTTAAACAACAACAACAACAGCCATCATAAAATTGGCTGGGCATTTAGCCAAAATTACAAAGGCAGATATACAGATATTGTAACATCCTTGGTTTGTTTATAGTCTCTGTTCTTTGTTCCTTTTTGTATTTTGGTTATGTTTCCGTGTCATGTGATGTTTTGTTTTGATCCCCATGTGCTCTGTCTTCCTATATGTGTGTTTGACCTAGTTTCAGTTTAATTAGTTATTCCTGTCAGGTGTGTCTTGTCAAGTCATTGATCCCCTGTGTATATAACCCATGTCATTTCAGTTTATCCTCGCGTGTCAACCCAGAACGTTGCCTTAATGTTAGTCTGCTTGTGTTACATGTATACTTCGTTATTGGATACTGCTCCACGTTTTGTTTTCATTATTAAAGTACTTTTGTTTTATTTTACGTCTGTCTACTTGTGCTCCTTCACCTGCCTCGGCACGACACGTTACATATATTTAAACAGTTATTTAAATCTAAACATATTTTGAAATATTACATTAGCATTAGCAAACCACCGCTTAAGTCTTAATGCACAGATCCGATCTTTTGACCATATCTGATTTTCGGCCCGCCTGTTTACATTAACTTTAGACACGACTGGTATCTGATATCTGTGTTTACATTAATTCCCACCCAAAAAGAGCTTTACTGTGCAAATGCTAGACCCTCGGGTTCTGAAAATGATTATTTTTAATTTCCCAGCATTGACAACAGATGTCATGAATGTTTTGCAGGACAAAATCTGAAAGACTGAACAAGTATAAAGACTGGAAAATAATGTTAGTTTTCATTCGTCTCATTTCTGTCACATTTATTTTATTCATTTTTATTGTTTCGTTATATGCAGTATGCAGCAGAATTCTTTAAAAAAGCAACTCCCAACTTTTGACTGTAGTTCAAACCAAAATATTAACTATGATAGGGAAACTTTAACTTTTAAATGGTAGTGTCTATTGCAATCTATTGCAACACTAGCCTTGTTTAATAAATAAAATGTATTGTTAGTTTATGAAACCTAATGTATTCAATAAACTTGATTGTAGACTATTGTAGGAATATGTTTAATATACTGATATTATTAGAATAGTTGAAATTCATTACTTTGGTGTAAAGCTGCTTTGCAATGATATGTATCGTCAAAAGCGCTATACAAATAAATTTGAATTGAATTGAATTGAAATTCATTTTGTTGTTAGTTTATTCACATGCAATTGTTGTATGGCTTCAGACGACCTAGAATAAGGCATACATGTTGTTTGGACTATTAATTATTGCAAAGAGCTACAATGAATCAATGTATAAAGATTTATTTTAGAACTTAAATGATAAATTCATTCATTTATATGGTATGGCCAACAGTATCTGTCTAAAATCTTACTTTTTTCACAGGTAGAAAGAAAGTAATACTGCATTTAGAATGACGTGAAAAAGACGATCGATCGAGTGTTTAGTCTTGAGTATGGATTAGCAAGTTTTACCTTTGTCTGGAAGCAACAGAATAGCTGGGTTAGATAGGGATGTTTTCTAGCCAGGGCTAGAATGCGTTTCTCTGTCAAAGTGCAGTCCACATCATCATCTTGAAGGATGACATCTTTCTTTAATACTTTCACAGCGTAAACTTCATCTGTGCCTTTCAGCTCTGCCAGCATCACCTACGACACAGAAAAGGCGAGGTCAAGATGTTGATTCATAAACCAAATCTGAAAAGTACTGGTTTGATAAAATACTCACCTTGCCAAAGCTGCCTTTGCCCAGCACTTTGATGAATGAGAAGTCGGTGAGACTCATTCTCTTCGTCTGGACAGTCTTCACATCTCCATTTTCCCGGCCCTCGGTCGCTGTGCTTTGAACACCGCTGCTTGCGGAGGAGGAGGAAGACTTGTGCTCCTGACCGAATGAAAGGGCCTTGCGAATGCTCTCCAGTTCTGCAAGCTCTGCTACAAATAAACAAACCTTAACATTAGCCGTAAAAAAAAAATTCTTTCAAAAATGATAATTATGCTATTATTTACTCACACTCTAAACCTGTATCTAAATAAAATTAAATGGATAAATGTATTATTATGTTTTTAAATCACTTTTAAAATCTTGGAAGAATTCATTGTGTTATTGTTGTTGAGAATACTGAGTTGAAAGAGGAACCAGCACATTCTTTAAAATGTCTCCTTTTGTGTTCCACGTAAGAAAAAAATCTTATAGGTTTAAAACAAAACAGAATATTCCTTTTTGGATTAACTATGCCATTAATTTCACAGACAAGGCTTAAGCCTCGTCCTACACTAAAATGTAAATCTGAGCTGTTTGAACTGAAAGAAACATGCACTGACTGATCTTAAAACATGTCAGTGCCCTTTGTTTTGTCTTAAGATGCACACCAGTGATGCTTTTTTCTAAGACATGCTTATAAAAATTATTAAAATGTCCTAATAGAACTATGGCCAAATACTGACTTGGGCTAAGCCCTGTTTATGCAACTGGGGCCTAAGTGTGAAAATATATATTAAATACACAGTAATGAAAGAATGAGATTGCAACGTGTGTAATTTTGTACCTTGGTCACAAGGTGAAGTTGGAGCTGATTTGCATCGGTCAGATTCCTCTGATGTGGGGGCTTCTGTTGTGGGTTGCTGAGGGTCCTGCCCTGCAGCCAACTAAAGAGAGAACATTTTTAATATCATAACTAATGTTTTTAATATTTTAATGCTTTCTCATCTAATCCTTTAACATCATTGTCACTGACCTCATTTTACTGCATCATTATTTAAAGTGATCATACTTAACTTTTTTCCCCTGCTTATAATGGGCCCTATTATAACGTGCTTTTCGCATGTTACTGTATATGAAGAACAGTATTTCGCAACTCATTTTCCTGTGTGCTGTAGATTATTGCATCAACTCACGGTCCAAACTGGCCTCCCCACATTCCACAGATATTTAGACCTCTCACCTTTTTCCTGCGCTGGGTACTGTTGGAGATCTTATCTGGTGTCACCCCGAGATCAGAGAGCACTTTAGCGATTTTTCTGGCGTCTACACCGCAGCTAGGAGCTACATTACTTTCACAGCGCCGATGGACATTCATTTTACAGGCTGGAGACAGGTGAGAAGCCAGAAATGAATACATGGTAATAGAAACAGATACTTGAACAAAATGATTCTTCACAACACTTACCTTTGCACTGCAGGCCTTGCCGCATCAGCCCCCAAAGTAAGGAGCCGCAGTGGTCGCAGAAGGTGGGGACTTTGTAATTATGAATGCTGAACATGTGTGGAATGTTTACACTGAAGCGCTGGGATCCAACCTGTAAAAACAAAACATCAATCATGCCACAATACTCACAATTTGACTGATCACTCTGATGAGGAAATAGTGCAGGGGTTTGAGTTGTTTTAGATGCAGAGGCTCAGTGTTGTTAACTAAAACTGTGAAACATCTGGATTAAATGATTTGTATATTAGTTCAAATAAATAAAGCTGAAAATAAATATATTAGATGGAAAAACTAAAACTGAAAAACTAAAGGTAAATAAAAAAAAGTTGATTTGGCTGATTTAACTGAAATAAAAAATAAATGTACTAAAACTGCAATTTAAAAAAATGTAATTAAATTAATTAAATAATATTTAATACAATTTTTAAAAAAAATATGATGTATATAATAATATACAATAATAATACTATTATTAATATAAAAATAATATTAAAATTGCAGTATACACTGTCCAGTACACTACCTACAATAAAAATAAATAAATAAATAAATAAATAAATACATTTTATGTGTCTCATTACACATCATGCATAAATATTTAACATCATGACCTTCCTACTGTACATTTATAAAATGTTGTCAGATTATCTCATTCTGTAATATTATGTGTGGTGTCCCGCTACATCTCAGGAAGAAATCAACTACATTTTAACAAAAGTTTAAGTATAAATGACAAGAAAGAAAAAAGAATGTTGAAGAATGCAGCTGATATCATTTGTCACACTGTACGAGATAACTGTGTGCATCATATTCTGAGAAACCGTGCTCCTCACATTATTTTCTGTTTTGAAAATTGTGAACAAACTGGCAAATGTACTACGTCATAATGTTACATACAGTACCTCAGAAACTAATACAAGTATGCAAACCCAAACATTGCTGAAGAGATCAAGAATGTAGTACTGACCTCTGCAGGAGTGTCTTCTTGTTTCTTCAAGCCAGCACATTTTGTTATAATGAGTTCATGGCATCTCTTATGGACCACGCAGGTACACACTGAGAGATTTGAGGGAACAGGCAAAAAGTTAACATTGTATGATAACTAAAAAAACATATAAATTGTCAAATGGGGATTATAACTGATTGTTCTAATCTTACTCACCCTGACACTGGTACCCCTGTTTCCCCAATACACCCCTGCGGAACCAGAGTGAAATAAATGAGTTAGAAAACTGTTTCTGTTTCTGACCAGCAGAGGGCGAGTTGTGTTACGACACAGACACTGACAGCATCTATTGCTGATTGTGTCAAGGGCAACAAGCTGCATTGTGTGGAGGCACACACATGCACTATTCAGCAGGTATGCAAATAGTTAGACCTAACAGTTATTACTCTACAGGGAAGAACCGTTTGCAGAGATAAAAATAAACATCTGTCTTATTTATGAATGCATCCCTTTAGGCCCCCCACACAAGCACAAAGAACAGCCAATCTAATTTTCTAATGCTAATCTAATGTTAATCTTATACGCTTAATATTCATTACAAAAACTCTTTTGTTGGAACCAAGAGGAGCGCCTGTGATTAGCATCAGGTGTCATTACACATCCACTTGGAAAATTACATAAACAAAAGCTTTTATGTCTGTGAAAGGAATCTTATATCTGTATGGACGTAGCTGTTGTGAATGAGATAAAGGGAGACAGGTGAGGGCCGCTGAGGATCCTACCAGATGAAATCTCTGCAGTGGGAGCAGTAGGTGGGCTGTCGCAGGTAGGTGGCCATGAACTTGTGACCGTTGACCTGATGGACGCGCCTCCGGACCGCTCCCTGACGTTTACGAGGACGCATACGCTCACGGAACACTCTCTCCTCATTTTCATTGGTTGATGCAGCTGCAGAGTAAAATGTAAAAAATAAGATATTTGAATGTTAATATATAAAATATTCAATTTGTATTTATATATATATATATATATATATATATTATTTGTGTCCATGCATGTATTTATTTTTTAACTGAATATTAGTTTGTATGTCACCTATTGATAAAAATTGTATACAATACTATTTGAAAGTTAAGTACATTTATTACATATAGCAATGCATTAATAACACTTGTCAGTAAATGACAAGTATGTAGCAATATATATATATATAGCAAGACCAGTGACACATTCTCAAGAATGTCTGTGTATATATCTATATCTATCTATTTATCTATCTATCTATCTATCTATCTATCTATCTATCTATCTATCTATCTATCTATCTATATATATATATATATACACACACAGAAAGGATTATTAGGAACAC
>JAUCNO010001915.1:103741-118407 GCA_032353835.1 Enteromius viviparus
TCTTTTCGTGCTGGATTCACGAAAGTCGAGTAAGAATCGTGTCAGTACCACGAAAAAAAAACGTGCGACTGGGCTGTATAGATATATTTTTTTGAGGTTTTGCAGAAATGTAGGTAGAGAGAAGACAATGTTGGAAAGTGCACACACTTCATGCAAATTTTTTAATACTCATCTCATCTCTGTTTAAAAATTACATTTTAAAGTATCTTTGCAGTTATTAATTCATTAATACCCATCTTTTATAATCAAAATGAAATGTTGAAACATTTTCACATGTAAAATAAGTTATTTAGTTTACAAATATGCAAATTAGCCCAACCTCCTCTCAATCATACATGCTCAGACTACCTGCTCCACTTTTGCTTGGTTAACTAAAATGCGAAAAATTAGCTAATTAGATTCAGCCTTATGTATTTGAACCAGAACATTATTCTGAATAAGTGGAAAAACAAATTATAAAAGGCCGTCTACATGTCAGTGTATCAGAATGGTAGTGCATTTTATGTACCGCTCTCTACAATGTTGCATAAATAACAGTAATTGATATCAATTAGCCTTTGGATGTATTGACAATGCTACATTAACTATTTAGCCATTGGCCATCTCATACTGCTACCTGAAACATCCTTAGGTTTGTTAATAAAATGAACATCCCAACCCTGGATTGGTTAAATATTTGGGAACACTTTTGTTAAGGGACCAATTCCTGTCATTAACTAACTATTAAATACACATTTTGCCTAAGTAAACATATAATTTGCTGCTTAGGGAGGTAGTTATTAAGTATGTGATCAGATTAAGGAATCTAAAATGTAGTTGTACAGAAGAGGGTATTAATATGTGCTTTATATGTACTCAGAGGCATCGCTACAGCTACTGGGTCCCCTGGACAGCATGTCCACTCAGGAACCCCTTGCAACTGCATTGAAATAGTGATTGCGGCCTGCAGCTATACAATTCCCCAGCAGTAGAAATCGCATTTCCCCCTTGGGGGACTCTTCCTAAACTTCCTATACAACATATAAATTGTAAATATATTTAATTGTAATATGGCAGTTGTTTTACCAGGACACAAACTGCATTTGACAGGCTTTTAAAAGTGTGAACTAAAAAAATGGACATGACATCACTCTCTGCACCTCTAGAGTGATTATTCACAAGACATTTATAGCCTAGATGATCATCTCAAAAAACCCTGTAGGTGGAATTGAATCACATGCTGCCAGTTCAAGCCACTGACATTAAAGATAAATTTGAATGCCAACATATTTTTTCTCTGGATTATCTGCTTTGGATTAATCTTACACCGCCATTAATCAAACATATATTTGATGCATTTGCGCTGATATTTATCCTCTTGCTGTATGTTGCTGAATTCATGCCTTGCTCAAGGATCTCACCTCAGCCATGGTATTGAAGGTGGCACTTTCTCCACCTTTGATACCATGGCTGAGGTGAGATCCTTGAGCAAGCAAACTTCACTTCTTACTGCTGTGTGTGTGCGCTCAGATGGGTTAAACACAGAGTTCCTAGTATGGGAAACCATGCCTGGCCACATAAACTATATGTTCACTAAAGCAGAGACAAAAACACCATCTGTAGAGAATATCTTACCATCTTACCATGCATATCCATGCATTTTCTTGTTTTTTCTGCACTCAGGTATTCTGATTTAGTCTGCATGGTGATATTGTAGCTCTTTGTCCTCAATAAATGCACCCTCATTGTCCCTTTATGCTGTGCAGTGTTAACAGTATAGAGCGAGTATAGATTTCCTCTTATTTGCCTGCCTCAGTGTTTTTGTCCAGGGTTGTTGACATGCACTGAATTTCAGTCCTGGATTGGCCTTAATAACACAGGCATGAAAAAACAACATTTGCTTTATGGGACATTGTATAGTACATGCATTACAAACAACAACTACTCGAATAATATGACTTAAAATACTTGCTGGATACAAGCATGCCAAAAATATTCTTATTAAATAAATAATAATCATTTTTAAAAAAGTATTATTCTAGTCCAAAATTTGTATTTAATGTGTACTTTCAAATGCATGAAATTAAATGAACATGAAGATCATTATCAACCTTATTTTTTCATATATTTTGTCTGAAACAGTGTATTATAAATGAATTCCCTTCCTTACTCACAGCATTCTTTAACCCCTTAGTTCCATGAAAGCACTACATTCATTAAAGAAAACACATATGATCTGACTTCAAAATCATAAAATTACATATCTCCATTCCACAGCACTGTAAACACAGAAAAGATTACAAAGCAATAGAAACAATAAATTTTTTAGAGTATGTTATACTGAATATAATCCCTTTTGAACCAATTTGAACTAATTTTTGTAATATTAACTGCACAAATATTAGATTTTTGTGAGTGAGTTTGTGTTTGTGTGTGTTTATCTAAACTGTTTATTCTTTTTATTTTTTATTTTTTTGGTTAAATAAATTATGAAATGGAATATTTGTAAACATAGTATGACAAATTCACAGGTTTGCCACTAGCAACTAATTGTAAATTTGAATCCCTCTGCCGTGGGTTAAAATACTGAAAGCGATATATATTCTGGGACTCTGTAAGTGAGAGAACAGATCAAGAGCACGCTACATGCTAATAAATGTTGCTTTGGTTTAAGTTAAATAGGGACGTCCTGTATCTGAAGCAGGAAATTTAGTTAGTAACTAATTTTCAGACTGTAAAAATGCAAATGTATTAGTATTTGCACTTACAATGTGCAATGCATTAGAAGCATACCTAGTATATATATATAGATATATATATATAGATATATATATATATATATATATATAGATAGATAGATAGATAGATAGATAGATAGATAGATAGATAGATAGAAAGGTAGATAGATAGATTATTTATTTATTTTGAATTCCATGTATTATACATTTTCTATTTTAATTGTGTTGATATAATTTCTACAGTTTTCTCTCACCACAAAATATTCTTTTCTCAGATGACAATGGTGGAAAAATAGTTTCTGTTATTTTTATGGTTGCTTTGCTTTTCTCATTAATTTAGAAGAAATGATAAACAGCTCTTCTCTAAATAAATTCTTATTGCTCAAAGCACAAAGCAATTTGAATTAGGTGGACACAAAACAATGTTTATAATATAATGGCAGTAGTGAATTCCTGTTCGTTTTAAGAAAACGGGGATGTTTTGATAATGATGATATAGTCAAAAGTTGACTGGCACTGTCCCAGGTACAACTTCCCCCATAAATGTCCCTGTTAAAAAACATAAATACATTTTTTATGATACTTGAATGCTTTCTTTGATCTGATAGTTTTGAGCTGTGATGTAAAGTATATCACCTTCGTGTTTGATGCAGATTTGAAGAGTTTGTCTTTCATCAGAGCTGATTGAACAACGTCAGTCTTTGTCTATTTTTAAGCCAGGCAATTTGGTCTTTATACAGAAGTTATTTGAGCAGTTAATGAGCTGTCGACAGACTGAGCGTTTAAGAGGCTAATGAATATTCATCAGGCAGTGTGCAGAAGCGTGGAACACAAACACTGATTCACTCATGTATGGCAGCATAAAAACTGGTGACAAATAGGATGAGAACAGGTGAGATCTTTGTCTCTCCAGTGAAATGGAAATGATGGATGCGACCAGAGAGGTGTGCGGTAAAAATACTTGGGGGGTTTGTTCTATTGGGAGTTATGTGCCTCGCAAGACTCTTAACCTGCTAAATGATTTAGCAGACTGCAAGATTTTCAATGAGATTTAACAAGAAATAATTATTTATTTTTATCATTGTTGCTTTTTCCTTTTTTCTCCTAATTAAGAAAAAAGCTAATTACACGTGCGTTATTGAGTTAGGTATTGTTAGGCAATAAATCAGGTTAGTTAATTAAAGTTTAGTATTAAAGATAAAAATAATTTTAAATACAGTAAATGTCTTTGTATGAAATGTGACATTTGTATAAAAATCAGGTATATGCTTCATTTGTGTTATCATGGAGTGAAAACCACTGGTATGACACCTGCAAACTGCTTTAGAACTGGTACTGCTTAAAGCAGGTTCAAACTTGAGTTGCATATTTAAACATTTTAAACATATGGGAATACATCTGCAGAAAGTGGTGTTGCAGGAAGAACAACTTCACTGAATATGTTCAGTAGAGGACTGTTGCTGGCTTATAAGAAGAAAAAAAATGTGTACAGAGCAGGTAGCGGTTTTTTTTTCAAGTCAGAGCTATTCCCTTACTTCCATAGTTACGTTAGTTTGGGAACTGACTGGTTTTATAGACTATTCTATTAATAGACTATTCTGACTCAGTGATTACCTTCCCTTGTAGTATGTCACAGGAACATAAAATTGTGCTGAAGTTGTTAGGGTGCTCACATTTATCAGAATTGAGTGATAACCATCTTCTACACATTTTTCACCTTTACCAATCATGCAGGGGTATTTTAGACTTCAGCATCACTCTTATGCCATCATTGGTCTAATCATTTTAAAAGTGTCAAGGCACAATGAAAAACGTGTGCTCCTAAATAAAAACAGCATGGTGGAACATCAGCCAAACCTGATACAGCTGTAAGATAGAGAAGTGGATGCCAAGAAAAAAGTGTTCCTTGTGGAACATTTCTTTTTTTACCACACAACATAAGGTAAACTATTTTTGCAGTTAAAATTTTCAGTATTATATATAGTTTTGATTTCAATCTTTAGAGTACGAATCAATACACAAATTGGTTGGCATCGCTATGAAGAACCTTCCAAGCACCTTTATTAGTGTATTAGTGTAAAAATGAAAGTTTTCTCAGAAAAAAATTCTAATGCTACGCTAAACCATGACATTCTTTAGAATTTTCTTGCTTTTATGGAACATTTAATTTCAAAAGACAGCAAAAGCCAATAAACCCTCCCTTTGCTGTTAACAGAGGTTTGACGAAGGAACATGGATGAAGGGATTTGCTTGCATTCAGACACCGTCACTTCAAGGTTATGCTCTTAAAATGGCTGCACAACAGAATCTAACAGACCCCTCACTTATTTTTATAGAAGTATTAATAAAAAAAAAAAAAATTACATTTCTAAATAACAATGCATGAGTAATAATAAAAATAAAATCATGGTAAATACTGTACGTTATCCATTTCCACTTCCGCGCAATGTTGCTCTCAGGCAACAAACATATTAATGCAATTGCTTTTAACATAATGTGCTTTAGATATAAATTGTATTTACTGTTATAGACCTTAAATGTTTTCAAATTTATGTTCCAGAAGTTTACTCACTAACAAATGTGAATCATATTTGTGATGGATGAAAATCTATAAAACATGCTTTTCTGAGGGCTTTTTTCCAAAGTAAAAATGTGCGTCCAGCCCACAGTACCCCATGCCAGAAAAAGATTTATAAAAGTGCCAGCTTTGTGAATAAACAGCATCTTAAATTCAGATCTCATCTTAGTGGTCATCTCGGACCCTTTGACCACTCTCAAGTAGATCCCAAAGGCGCACTTGTGCTGAAACAGCAGGAGCGTGTCAATATAAGTGACAGGTGCTCTTTGAGTAACGCGACCAAGGACTGTTCATTGGCAAGGTGTATGTCATCATCATCCTTAAGGTGATGCACCTGCTCTGCTTGCCTCATGCAGTCACTCCTGGACAGCTCTCCTTTAATTGCCATCCAGCTGATTGATGGATCACAATGAGAGTGTGTTGCAGGCACTGCAGAGAAATTAAAAATGGACGCCCCCATTGTAAACACTGGCGAATGCTGATAATTGGCTCTAAATTAGCTGCACAGACACCAGCACTGACGACAACACTGCGATTCTAATGCATTGGTCTTGTTAAAAAAAAATTACTATTAAGGCAAAACAATATGAGCTCAATAAAGTGTTTCTTTCTTTTGATCTGTATTTTCACACACTGTAAATCACACTCTTAAGATCATAAAATTATATTCTGCACTCCAATTATATTATGGAATGCAGCACATACACTAAAAGTGTGCACTCTTTTTTTGTAAAGAAAACTTGCATTTTGAGTGTGTAGCAGGAGCGTAGGCATGTTTCGGGACATGCTGCCACATCATACTTGTTTTAAAAGACCACACGTGACTTAATATAATTTCATTTCAGTATAATTCACACTGCAATTCTTTCAGATGTATTGGAGAGAACCAAGTCGCATATTGAACTCCCCTAATGCTTTTTTTTCCCCCACATGTAATAAAATAAAATAAATACTATTTAAGGTGGTTACTATTCAAATTTAGACACAGCAGTAGTTATTTTGTGACTGAGCAAGTTTTTTAAACCAGTATATAAGATGTTCAATGTGTAAAATTAATTGCATTGTTGCATCAAGCTGTCAGATCTGAAGTTGCTGATTTATTTACATTTAGAAAATTATTTATCGTAAAAATTATATTATTAGGAACAAAAAATTAAAATTTGTTAGGTGTACATTAAGCTGTATCATATTGTCTTGTAAATTCACGCATGCAGCGAGGAAGGCACATTTCATTAGGCTTTTTTTTTAAATTATTTTATTCATTTATTCATATGCAATACAAATATTGATTGTTTTGAGAAACATGGCAAGTTTTTTGCATGTCTCATATTGTACTTGATACCTTTGAGAGTCCTTGGCTGTTTTGTTTGTAACATATTTTGTTCTGACTAAACTAAACTAAACTATTTTAACTGTATTTTTATAAAATCACATATTCCAAATAGGGTCACAGGGGGGCTGGTGCTTATGAATCTTAAGCCGTAGGCAAGGAAGCCCCAGACAGGTGGCTAGTCTGCAGCAGGGCTTACAGAAACAGACAGAGATACATATACACTCTCAGTTATGGGCATTTTTAGTCTGGCATTCACATACTGTAGGCCGCATGTGTCTTGGGGGAAGTAAAGGTAACTAAATATAGCTTATTTTTTAATCAGTGTGATATATATATTTATTTATTTTTTTGCAAATAATTACACAAAATACATGTGTAGTTTATAATACACAAAACAATATTAATTGGTAATAATGCAAAATGTGAATAAATACGGTATCCTGCTGAATATATTACGCCTTGGGGGAACAGAGAGCACGGAAGACGCATTTCAAATGACACAGTAACATACCAATGACCTCAACTGACCCTAAAGCCACGGAACTTCAATTTTGATTTCATGGTGTCTTTAAATCCTGCGGTGCACAACAGTTCTGAAAGGTTCAGCACACAAAAGACACAGTGAAAGAACTTAAGACTTAAACTGACGTCAGACTAAGGGAATATGCGCTGTGACGCATCCACCGGCGAGCGTTTCTCAAACGCGTCTCTTCAGGCAAGTGGAGGCGATGTATGCGTCAGAGCGGAGAGAAAGTGCGCTCGTAAAGAGAAGATTCAAACCCCGGTAACTGCACAGACGGAGGCGGAGATACAGACTCAAGATATCACAAACACCATACGCGGCGCGTTTTAGACATTTTTTTACACGATCATTCGAATTAATGCGGGAATTACGGCTTTTTGAAGCTGACTTGTTTCCTCTGGTACACAGCAAGACCCGGTCGAAAATACAGAGGAGAGTGACAGTTCTTGAGATCAGCACAGTTCTCTAAGTGCGTAAACCAGAGATTTTGGAGAGGATGATCGCACATCACTCGAATTAGATACAGCCAACCTGGAA
This sequence comes from Enteromius viviparus, assembly GCA_032353835.1. NCBI lineage: Eukaryota > Metazoa > Chordata > Actinopteri > Cypriniformes > Cyprinidae > Enteromius > Enteromius viviparus. The sequence goes on from JAUCNO010001915.1 coordinate 111,430, forward strand.
ATTTCTACATTTTTGCAGTGGGCGGTGAAAGCTCTAAAACATAAAATATATTTGTTTCCTAAAGTTGAAAGAACGGATTCCTTTCTTCTGAATCTGTGAAAGAAAAGCGAAGCAAAGGTGTTGGTTGTTGTATGGCAATAGAATGGAGATGTGGTGTGGATGCTGAAGGCAGTCAGGATGCTGATGCTGAGAGTTGCGTGGGCTCTAGCGGGAGCGGCGATCTGCTGTTTTCTCATCGTTCTCATCCACTCTCGCTTTCTACGAGAAGGTAATGTGTGTGTTAATTAATAATATGCTGCATGTTTTATTTGCCTAAACTCTGAAATCGCACCTGTAGGTCACTTCAGGGTTTTTTTTTGCTTGATGATTTGATGGAGTAATACTGCAATATAATCTATTATTATTATTTGACAGTGCGCAATCATGCCCGCATTTCCCTTTTAAAAAAAGAGAACGCGGGTTGGAGGAGAAATATTAATCGTATTTAGCAAAAACATCCCCTGTGTTCAGTTTTGTACCCATAAATAATAAGGTTTAAAGATAATATTCGTGCAAAACTGTTTTGAATCTTATTTGATTGATGGATTTTTATGAACTCATCTTCAAAAAGAGGCAGGATGTGATACATATCGCATAAGATGGAGCTGTTTAAGAGTTTGTGATTTATAGTAATGTTTTTCAATAGATGGCACTACAGACTATCTAAAGGACAAAGCTGAGGTCAAAAAGTGATTGTTGTCTCCATTAGTTAATCTAAGTATAACTTTCAGATATATCTAAAGTGTATTCTAAAGTATATAGAATTTCACAGTGTAATACATAATGTGACGTCATAACTATAACCAAAGTTACTTTATAATGCAGTATATAAATAGTATAGTGCATTTAAACATGAAATAAAGTGTTTGCCATATATGTGGTAATGAATCACATTCACATTTAAGGTAACAGCGCTGTAAAAAAAATAAATAAAAAAAAAGGTTTTGTCAGGGAATCTAAAATTTTACTTTTTGTGGTAATATTTTAGTTCATATCAAAATAGTATGTGACATTATTTAATTCACCTGCTTACAAACGCACAAACCAACAAAACATTTTTTTTTTTACATTCAGACAGTAACAACAACACATTTTCCTGTTCCATGGTGTGTGTGTGTGTATTGTGTGTGTAAATAACATTATTAATGTATTATATTATGCAGTACAATATCTGTGATTATAATTACTCACAAGAATACTCTATTAGATGCATTAAGAATAATTTTACCAAAAAAATGTATACAAGCTTAAAGTAAACAGTTAACTTATAGCATTTTCTCTAACAATCTTCTACATTTTAGATTTAGGTCCATTAAATATTTATTGTTGTTATTATTAGTTATTTATCTTATGTCATTGCATTTTTGACAGTAAACCCAAACAAAGCAGACTAGATTAAAACAAATGCAGTAGTGCACTAATTTGCGAACAATGCAGTTAATGGGGTAACGTGTCGACATGAATGCTGAAAGGTGAGAAATGGGAGCCACACAGACTAGTCAGCTAGATTCTGCTGCTTCACCTTTCCACACTGACACAGTAGATATAGGATGTCCTTTTCAAGAGACATCTATCCTGGATTCTGCATGTGCCTTAAGGGAAGACAAGAGCGGTTTGTTTATAGATGAGACAGAAGGTCAGCTGGTTTCTCTGCTTAGCTGTGGGGATTGGAGCGTGTTTTCAACCCGCCCCTGTACTCCCAATGTAAATATAAAGATCAGTCTAACAAGCGAAAAAAAACATTCAAGGTGAAGCAGAAGTTAACAGATAAATAAAGAAATGGCTTTACAATGAAAGGTAGAAGTATACTGAATATGTAAACTATGAATAATAAATAAATTCTGAAAAGTTTACATTAAATATTGAAGTTTTTAACCTTTGGTTTTGCTATCAGTGCATGAACAAACATGTGCACTGTGTAATGCTAGAAAATTGTGTGTGTGTGTGTGTGCGTTATGACCTTGCAAACTGTAAGGTTATTGGGCATAATTAGTATAAAACTGTGTGTCAACACACATTTATTGACCTGTTTTTAAATCTCATGAAAACAAACTGCTGTTTTAAAGAATTGCTGGTCTGCAAGATGTATGCAAGAACCAGTGTTATTTGATTGAAAATCACATCAAACCTGGTTTGGTGCAGTTTAAGATTTTTAGAGCTTCGGTGGAAAGTGAGATTGTCAGTGTATAATTATTTAAATTCAGCTACTTTATAATATAGCATTTGAGTATAGCAGGTTAACAGGAGGGCCTATTAAAAGCTACATGAAAGTTAGCACTGCATTGAGACATTCTGGTTTTGAGATGCTTGGTTCATTTACCCTTTAATCAACAGAAAATTAACAGATAAAAAAAGTCACGACCCATGACTAGGCTTTGAACGTCTTTATCTCATTTCAGGTCTACAATATGCCAGAATGTGTCTAATTAGCATTTTTTATTTGAACATTCTTATTCAGTCATTGCTGGAGCCCATTTTGAGCTTTAAAAAAATACAAAAATCAAAGTGATGTGCATATTGAAACCTCCAGTGAAGTAAATGAGGCACAAAGGTGAGAGCGCATTTGCTTCTGTTGCAAGGTCGTTGCTCAGACTAAGAGGCGAGATAATTTATACAGGCACTGAATAAACTCCACTGACCACAGGAATAAGGCAGACAAGCTCAGGAAGTCATTTATTGTAGAGTCCTTTGAAATAATGTTGAAGTGGTCCTTTTTTTCAATTTGTGGAGAAAATGTTTCAGCAGCAATCGTTTTGAATGCTCTACTGTGTATCACAGTGGGCCATGTAAATAGTATGGTACGTCTTATATACTATGATAATTTTGTATATAAAATATACAAGTCTTCTCAGTTTGATAACTTAGCTAATTTAGTTAATCAACTATATTAATCAACTCTCTATACTCTTTCAGTACAATATAATAATAACAGCAGAAAATCAGTTACCTTTGTAATGTTATTAAGTGTAAATTTTTAGTGTTTGCTTATTTATTACACAGCTACACAATGCTACAATTTTTTATCTAAACAGCTGCAAATAATTTATTTGAGCAACATTTACATAAATTTAGTTGAAAGTTAGTCAACTAGATTTATAAAAATAACTAAAATAAATTGATTGCAACCGCTTACCTAAAATAAATAAATATATAAATAAATAAAATATATATAAATAGTAAATCCAATAAATTATTTTTTTAAGTGTATTTGTAATACTTCATTCTAATAGGCCAATTTAAGAATTCATAAGATAATTAATAACGTTGTATATGAGGTCTCTAGTAACACACTTTATTGTGTTGCTTGTGTTAAAGATCTTCTTTAGTAAAAATGACCTCAGAGGACTGTTGTAGATTTCAGCTTTGTGGTTGCAGATTGTTTTGTAGGTTGTAATAGACAATTTTTTTTTGTTGTTGCTGTTGTTTTTAGTGATGTTTTAAGACAATATACAGGTAAAATTATGAAATAATTTCAACTCAAATCAATATTTTCTGTCCACATATATACATGTATTTGGTAAGCAGCCAGGTGATAAGCAGAATAATGCACAGTCAGCCAGTAATTATCGCACACTAAAATCCAACAGGATGATCTGAATGTTGCTGATTCAAGCCCCACAAGGATCCATGAACACAACCGCCCTTGAATAGGCACTTAGAGCTAAAGTGACTGTTCTTTCATAGACTGTTATTCATAGTGTAGTGCCTGCTAAATGATTTCACAAACTGTACAAATGTCAGGACCAAAAGATGTCAGTTCCTTTCAACTCTTACCCCTGTATTTTAAAATATACTTCATTTATATTTCATTTTATATATGATATCAAATAGTTAAATATTTCAAGCCAGAAATCAGTATATAACATTTCTGTTATTTTCTTTAAACCAAAATGATCTCTGAAAGCAAGAGTTTGGAAGGATTTGGTGATGTGAAATCCCCAGTGCTGTTTGTTTGCTGTGATGATGTACTGATTGCATAATTGTAGTGAACATACTGGTGAATAGTAGTGCAATTAGCAAGTGTCGGTTGTCTGGCTGGCAGATGGCAGACTTATTCATCAAGCGGCCTTTTCCGAAGGTGCTTAAACTGATAGTGTGGAAAGATTTGGCAATTTTGCCCTGGAGTGGCATGTCGGCCTGAAGTGGCTCTTCAGTACTACTCTACACTTAACACGCTGGTAACACGCTCTACATTTAACACTACCCTGCAGTGAGAACTGAATAGTGCAGTCATCATTGTGGCTTGAAAATCCCCCTTTTTGTCAACCCCCAAACAAGATGAAAGACAGGATCTGTTTCTCAAGAATTGCCAGAACATAGCTCAGAAGTGGTGCCATAGAAATGTTTCAAACAAGAGAGATTAAACAAATTTACAAAGGGGACAACCTGGTTGATTCGGTGTCCAATGCCTGGCTAGAATTAATTTGAGTAAAAAAAAAAAGCTGTCAACAGCTCTTATACATTTTTCTTATTAAAACCTTGGTTATACACCTTAATTCTATATTTCATCAGTAATCATTACAAAATTATTAAGAAATTGGTGCTCTTAAATTTCACCACAATGATCTAATTACAGTTATATTCTACCTGGCTTCATGCCATAAACATACATTGGTGCACTTTTTAACGATAAACAAAATGCGTACCAACAAGTACATATCACTGCAGTTCCCAAAAGAAATAAACACTAGAGGCAATAATACTCTGATACCTTTTATTCCTATTCACACAAATTTACAGAGTTTTGATTAATAATGTGTAATTTTTGCACAATTGATTAAAAAATATCATGTTATGACTACAAAGCTATATTAATATGCAGGGATATTTGAAAACTGATGCTTTTGAATGTTAGCATTACAGATATCCAGATTAATTTCTATGGGTTTTCATAGACAGTGGGTTGTTCACGGAGTACAGAAATGTACTTAAGAAGCAAAGAGCTCTGATTCTGATTCAGTTGAAATGACACTGTTGCATCAAAAGCAGTTTTGCCTTTGTTAACACTATGGGATAGGTTTAGGGTTGGATTTGGTGTAGGGCATATTTTCTACAGAGAATTAGCAACAGTCCATGTATATTTAAGTTCTAAACTGCTGCAATACATCAACGTGACAAAAATGTGCCAGGGTTCATATTTTACCCTTTGTTTTAATGCCACTCAGTGGAAATTTCTCTTTGAAACTGTGGTGAACCATGCAGCAAGGCATGTAAAAACTATGTTGTGCAAAACGTGCACAGAGGAACATATTTTTATGAGACCAGATTTGTTTGAATTGTGCAGCTTAGTTTGTACATTTTGTGCACTGTAAATTAAAGAAAACCTTAAAATATTGCTTATTTAGCCAGTTTATTATATCATAAACATGCATCATAACTAGATTTCCCATCATGTTCTGTGCCAGAACGAAAATTATACAATAAATCACTTGACAAAAATCACTTTAGTACACATCACATCGTAATTATGATTCCCGAACTCACACATAGAATTTCCCAGGAGGACTGGCAGGCAGCAGAACCCCTGCTTCGTTCCACTGACTGCTGCAGTCTCTTCACGGCAGGGCTGGTTCTGTAGGAGTGCTTGAGTGTGCTGAGCACCCTCAAACAAAGGAAGAGTGCCCTCAGTTGAAACTGTAATAGCTTTTATTGACAGAGCAGATTTTTCTGACTGTATCCCAGCCAACAGACTTGCACACAATCCCTCATCAACACTAGTAATTGAGCATGATCTTGCAAATCAGTCTATTAATTTACATGAATAATGAGTATTCTCCTTTCATGAACGTCCCAACATGTGTGTGGCAAAATGATCACACTCAGTCCACACCTGATTGTGGCATTGGGATAAATCAGGCTGTAAATGCTGGTCCTGGATCGGTTTTCCATAGCTAAACCTTATTAGTAAAATGTGCAACACTATAGACAACACATATTCACCAGGTGTTTTCCCTAAATAAACTATTAATTTGCTGCTCATTGTTAATAAGGCAGCTGGAAGTGGTTGGGTAGGTACCAAGCTTAAGGGATCTAGAATATGGTCATGCATTTATACGTGATTTGTAAGTACTAATAAAAAAGAACATTTGTTAGTAATATGCATGCTAATAAGCAACTGGCCAATAGTGAATATGTGTTTCCTAATCAATAATGTTACCATGGCATGTTCAAAAGCTAGACAAAATCTTAACTTATGAACAGATTGTATATTTTTATAACATCATACAATTTGTATTAAGTTACAGCTTAACAGTGGTTACAGGAGTTTCCTTTAGTTCTTCATACTACAGTTTGCTTATTGAAGCCATTCCTTCCCTTGAGGTTTAAAAAATCTATAAGTTCATGCCCCAACTGCTGGGTTAACATATTTGTTACACATAAAGTCGTATATGTAAGCAGTATCTGATAAGACACTTCCTACTGATTCATTGATGGATGGGTACATTTCATATGTCGATATTAAGTGTCACACACTGAAAATACCTTATTCGCATTCATGTTAATTTTATGTTAGAATTTTCACTGTGGAAATAACGCTTAAAAAGGAAGCTAAAGTGTGCTCTGTTCCCAAAAATTGCTTTTGAAAAAGAACTGTCCTTGCAATGTGGAAAAAAGGATAAACAAAACATTTGTTTGAAATACTGCAGTATGCAAGTGTAATTCATGCTTTTATAATGTCAAGACTAGACTACTGTAACTCTTTATATTGGATTGGATTGGATCAGTCATCTCTTCAGCATTTGCAGTTTGTTCAGAATGCAGCAGCTCAGCTCTTAACTGGGACTAGAAATCATGAGCACATTACTCCAGCCTTAGCTTCACTATATTGGCTTCCTGTCCATTTCAGGATTGAGTTTTAAATTTAGTTTTTGTTTTTAAGATTTGGTCCCACTTTATATTAAGTGTCCCTAGTACCTGTGTACTTTCATAGTAACTAGA
>JAUCNO010001915.1:166030-180194 GCA_032353835.1 Enteromius viviparus
TAAATGATTAGTTCATCATTAACTAATCACTTATAAATGCCTTACAACTGAACGTTATTATAAAGTGTTACCAAAATCTAATATTAACTTTTTAATAAGCACAAAATATTTTTTAAAAAGTTAAAAAAGTGCATATAAGAAAAATTCATATCTCATGAATCTATCATTTGAAAAATATAGAATTTTGCTTGATCAAGTTTTTTTTTTTTTTTGCTTTCTAAGATGTTTAAAATATGTAAAAACCTTATTAGTTACCCTTTCAGATACCCTTCGATAAAGATGGGAACTCGCCAGAGAGACCAATTGCCTTTAAGCTTTTTACAAAAGGCTAATGAATATTGGCGTGCACTGATCACTGCATGAGTATAAGAGGGCACGAGCAGAGTGCCCATGCAGCTTTTCGCTTCAGAGCCTTGCCGTTTTGGAGATTGAGATTTTCGTTGGAGAAAAGAGATCTTTTGGAGGAGTTCCCGTGATTCCTGCTCTCTCGTCTGACAGCGTTTCTGGGTGGCTGCCTTAGGATCCTTCAAGCTGGTGGTCTTTATCAAGGCCAGCTGTGCCAGTCATCTGCATTTCCAGTAAGCATAGGCCTCTGGGAGTGCATGGAGTTCCCGCGTTAAGTCTTCCCTGGGCAACCAGGAGGAAAGAGCTGTTTTTCCGCAGTTAGTGAAGCAATCTGTAACGGGATGTCGATCCAGCCGTGCGCTTCTGGGTGTTGAAGTTTCCTCACCTCTTCCGACGGTCACGAGCGCTGTCTGGGCCGAGAACATGCTGAGGCAGCATTCACGGATGGTCAATGCATTCATTGTGAGCATATGACCATGGCTACGTCGAGGACCCGCCTCTCATTCGTGAGACGGCTCCCCTCGTGTCTTTCCTGTGGGAAATCGTTGGACCGTAGCAAGTTCACGACCACCACGGCGAGGCACCTGGGGGACCTCCAGGTGACCATTCAGAAAGAGAAAAGCAGTTTTTACAAAAAAAAACAAAAAACAAAAACCTCATCACCTCCGGCTCCAGTCTCTGGAGATTCCCATCTGACCAAAATGTTTTTTTGGTCTCCTCAGATGCTGACCCAGGACACTGTGTCGCCAGCGCGGGATCCAGGGAGGCAGGTAATCACTGCTAAATGCAGCCAGACTCACAGTCCCTGCCCTTGTCCCCTACAGTCTGCCCCACTGCTGGCATGGTGCTAAACGTTCCTAGTGATGAAGCTTGGAGCCTGGATAGCGCTCCCCAGCCCCTTGCAGTGGTTGATACGGACGGTATGCCTTGGCTATGCAATTCAGTTCGCCAGGCGCCCGCACCGCGGCATTCGCTACACTCGGCCATTCATACAGCAATGCTACCGTGCAGAGTAACTGTTAAAGTATCTCGCCAGTCGGCAGTAGATCTCCGTGTAACGGTGTTCCCATCTGTAACGTCAAAGTGATTCGACTGAAAGGGTAACGTCTTTTCCTGCATACAGGAACGTCTATATTCTATTTTATATGCTATTCTATACTATATTCTAGTCTATATTCTATTAGCTATTAAGTTGATTTCCTGAAGGAGGGAATGGAGATGTTACAATTTCTCCTGCCATGAATCTAAGGTCGCGCTTACGTCGGCTTGGCTCTGAAGCAAAAACCTGCATGTGCACTCTGCTCGTGCCATCTTATACTTACGCAGTGATAAAATCACTCACTTGAGCAAAATCAGTGCACACCAATATTCATTGGCCTTTTGTAAAAAGCTCAAAGGCAATTGGTCTCTCTGGCAAGTTCCCATCCCAATCTCCCTCCTTCAGGGAACGTGGGTTAGGTACGTAACCTAAACGTTATCTTGGGTAGATATTAGAGATCATGTGATTTTTTTTGACTGCAAGGTAGGTGAGTGTAAGGGTGAAGGAGAGTCTTTTTTTTGCTTTTGTAACACTGATTGAATTATGAACATGCCCCCTGGTACCCATAAAGTTGTGGTGTGGTAGTCATGTTTTTTTTGTTTTTTTTAAGTAGGCTGGGCTAAAATGAGTTTCAGCTATTCAGTACAAAAATGGACACTAATCAACGAAAGAGTCCCTGTGGGCTCATCCTGTTTGAATAAACACTTATTACTGCTATCATATTTGTAATTTGCTCATTCAGTTCTACTGATTTATAAAATTGAGATTGACAACAGCAAATCAAACAAGCAATAGTTGGTCATCTACGATGGGTGGCTCAACGTTATTAGACATGCATTGATGTAAAGGACCACCTAAACTTATTTGATAAAATCTCACAAAATTTAGTTAGAAAAGCAATTAAAATTAGTCAGAGGGGAAAGATTAACAAAAGTATTACAGAATAAAAGAAAAAAAAGACAGTGAGACAATGACCCTACACTTGCATGAAGTCAATGTAACATTTTCAAGTAATTTAATGTTATTTCTGAATCTGAGCACAGATGCTGTGCTCCTTTAAATGAGATATGGGAAATATCAGGATAGCTGATGAGGAAATTAATTCCTTTAATGTAACTATAAAATGAGGGTTAATGCAATTTCTAAACAGTTGTGCTTGTGTTTATACTAGTAAAGCACATTTCTGAGATGTCAGGTGTTACAGTATTTTGAAATAAAATGATCAAAAAAAGAATTAGTTTCTATTTTTTTATTTATTTCCAGCATAAACTTTGATTCTCAAAAATGCAGATTGTCTTATGCATTCTGTTAATTGAACTCATTATGTTTGCTCTTTTGTATGGTTACACCACACTACTTCTTAATTCTCTGATTATACCATCGGAGCGAGGGCTCTTAATCAACTATTCTATTAGCTATTAGGTTGACTGGGTGGCATTTAACCACAGAAAAGGGTCCTTGAACCTGTAGTATCAGTGGAGTTCAAGATGAGAGAGAACTACTGATTGCAGTAATCAGCAATCTTTCACATGCAAACAGAGAAAGCGTTTGCTCATCAATGATGCCTCGGCTTTGAAAATGTAGGGGCGTCCCTATGTTTTAAGTGCTGTCTTCAGAGATTCATGAGATTTGTTGGTTATTGGAGAATAAAAGGAATATTTCAAACTAACTAATGAAAAGAGGCTTAGCCTCTTGTTTTCCAAATCCATGACATGCAACAACCAATGACACTTAGTGTGTTTAATGTCCAACATTTGACATAGGCATCAGAACTGATTACTTGCATCATTCTTGTTTCTTATTCCCTTCAGGAGCTACACAGACGTGTTATGAAATTTTGTTGTTAGAAATATGTTAATATTTTTGTAATTTTTCCTTGTTCCATGAAAAGACAGTATACGTGTAAGGAACAACATAAGGGAAAGTACCTAACCTCTTTTCAATTACTTCATTATTTGATTTAAACATTTCCATTAACAGTGCTGAAGTGTGTTTGAAGATGTCTGCCTTTTCAAACTTTTCTGTCGAACCTGAATAGACAGAGGGTGCTAAAAACACATGGAGGTCATGGATGACACATGCCTAAGCATCACCGCTGTGGGTGTTGGGGTCTGCATAATTGATCCCAATGCGCCAGCGTGGGACCATAGGACACATCCTTGCCTGGGTTTGGACAACATCACCATGGAGACGACAGCTGCTCCTTCATGCAAGCACTCAGCCTCTGCAAACCATTAGCACCCACGGCAAGCTCCTGTCTAAAGGATCCAAGTCAGCACTGGTCACCAAGAACTTCCATTTTGAATCTGAGAACATTTACCATTTACTTGTGACTGGGTCATGTTTTAACACCATGCAGGCTTTAATAGAACTAAAATAAATCGAAAAAAGAATGTATCTGTTTAGTCAAATGAAAAACTAACAATGTATCAAACTGATGGTTTCTTAAGCACTGGTGCCATTCTTCTGTATCTCTCAGTGCCCAAGGCTGGCTATTTTACCCAGACAATCCAGGCAGCCATTACAAGGTTTCTTTGTTACGGTGCATTGCCAACCTCCTATTTCCAGCTGCCAAAGGAGGCTTTTCCAAGTACCAGCCTGAGCAATTTGTTAAAAGAGACATGCTACTGTTTTTAAAACATGTTACTGTAGCTTTTAAAATAAGTCTTCATTGTTACTGTCACCACACAAAATGTCATGTTGACATACAGTAGAATTAAGCCTTAGTTGTAAGTAAAAATGTGTCAAAAATTTAAACTAGATAATTCAATATTTAATTCATATTTATTAATTTATAGATTTTTATGTTTTTTTTGTCCCCAATGGAGTTTTTCAATAGTTTTCGCAAGTTTGCATTTATTTATTTATTCATGCATTCCTTCATTGCTTTTTGTTACTGCTTTTTGCAAAACTGGCTAGAATTTCATGGTGTTACATGAGTCGACATCATGTGAGAAATACAAGTTTAAAATTGGGATGTACAATGCTATGGCACCTCAACAAATGTGTTCTGTATAAAATTATTAATAAAACAACGACATATTACACAATCCCTCAGCTATTACATGTGATTAATTTCCTCATATGGAGCTGTGATACTGCAATTCCCTAGATGTGTATTGGGAAATGCAACATGAAAAGCATGATTAAGATAAATTGAGGTATAGCTTTGAAAGGCTGCATGAATTTTCCTCAAGAGGCAAAAATAAAAGGTCCAGATGCAGCTAAAAGCTAAAAGGTTGTTCATCACATCACCCAAGTGGAATCCTTAGTTGATGAACTAAATAAACATGAACTGCCTCTGAATAGGACTGGCTAAGGATATTTTGAATAATTAAGTAATGTTTATCTTTCTGATTCAGTATAGTTTGTTGAAAACACACAAAAATTGCGAGTAAATATCACAAATTCAAATTTAAAAAATAATTAAATGTGAAATTGAAGGTATAAAGACTGAAACTGCATTTTCTCATAGATAGATAGATAGCTTGCTCACTATACTCTAGCTTTGAGTTCATCCTTGTTAAAGTTTGCAGTAATTCATATGTGATACTGAAGCAGGAGCTAGGAGCTACAAAGCTCCTGTGTATTAGCGATAGCATTTTTTTCCTTAACATCTACACTCTTGGGTCATTTTATAACTTTCATGAGTTAATTTTCATCCTGATTATGTCTGTTGTTTCATGCTCAGACATAATAATGTTTCAGCACCTGCTAAATCCATGAATATTTGTTCCCCATGCAAGTGTCAAGAGTTCATTATTATAAATTAAGCAGCAGCCCATGTTGGCAGCATTTGGTGCCTTTTTCCGGCCTGGCAGTAGACCATTTAGCAGATGGCGCAGAGCGTTTTCCATGGCAGGTGCTCAGAAATGCAACAGTTTTCAAGTATTATCTCAATTACAACAGGAGTGTAATATCTTTGAACATCATAATCTATTTGAGCACTGCATATTCTTGCACCAGGGCTATTATGTACAGCTATTTATCTTGTCTAGAAAAATATCTTAAGTTCACCTCTCTTTAAGTCCATGTAATGTATAATGACTGTTTTCAGTCTGGAATTTTCCAGTTTCTCAGTGTCTGTAGTAGCTGGCCAAATGTGCTATTTAAGCAAAGCAAAATTGTAGTCCTCAAAACAAATATCTCACAAGAGCGCTGTTATTAGCCTCAGCATAAAAAAATGAATCCATGTATGGACTGAATGAGCCAGATTGCCATGGAATGGAAGAGTTAAACAAAAAATAGTTTGGCCCAACATCCACATGTGTGTTTTGCATGGTTTTTAAAGCGTCGGTTTTGAGCGTTCCATTCCTTTCTGACTAAAGATAGATAGATAGATTGATAGGTACATTAAGCAAAAATTACACAACAATAAGACTATTTTCACATTATTAATGCACCTCTGAAATTGCACCACTGATTTTGATTTCCTGTGTGTTTCTGGTTGATTTAGGTGTCCTAACAGTGGGAGGGGTTCCTGGAGCGCTACGAGACGAGGCCTCTTGCAGCTTCGCCCACCTGCTGTAGATACTTGCTATGTCTCATCGGCTTAACACCTGCCTCTACCTGTCTGTGTCTCAGCTTTGTAAATGGGCAGCACCCCCTTGTGCCACGGAGAACATACTGTACATTCACAAAGCGCCTCACGGATGGTACAGTAGGAGCCTTGATGACTTTAAGGGCACACCATAGGACAATGAGGCACCTACCCTATCTGAGACTGAACCAGACACAAGCTTTATGGAGCTCTATCAGCGGATCTGACCTGATCAAAGACTGTGAACTAAACTGCTCTGTGAAACGGCTTTCCGCTGGAAGATGTTTTTGGCGCTCATTTTTTACAGACCAAAGAGGAAAAATAATACGCTAATAAAAAAATGCATTGATTATATGAGGGCGGACTAAAGGACAGATTTAAAAGGGAAAATTTAGGCAAAGAAAAAAAAAAAATATTAACCTAAATGTAGAGAGAGAGATAGATATAGTTATAGAAAGACTATGCTATACAGCAGTGGTCTACAAACGGAAACGCTGATGTGGAACATTAAAACGACTGGGTCAACCATTCCCATTTATCACAATCAGAGGAGAACCTTTAATACTTTACAGGCATTTCCTTGAACTGAATCAACCATTGTATTCCAAGGATAACAAGGATATAGATACTGTGCACATTAAAACATCAACCAATTGAATTAGCATTTTTCAGTAGCAGGATTTTGGATGGTTTGCATTAAGCATGGAAGGTTAAAATGGAAGAGTTACCCCATTGCTTATCGTCAGAAAATATTGCAAAACGAACATAAAATGTAATTTCTGATTACCAGGAGCGAAATATGTCATTATATGTATTTTGAAAGGCCTACGAGTTATATATTTAACAGTTTTATATGTTGTACCTTTGTAGAGAACCTTATTTAACATGAATAACGTTGTGGAAATGACAGATATAGAATGTGGGTAATGCTCTGCTCCATAACACAGACCTGTCTTAATGTTTTTGTTCAAACTCAAGTAGCATTTTTTTTTTACATATTAAAAACATGACCACAGGTTCTTAAAAAGGAAGAAAATGGACAAAACACACACAAAAAGCAATGATTTATTGCAGAAAAGCAAACACTCAGTTCCACATATTACAGTCATAGAAACTGCTTTTAGCTTTTGTAATGTAAAGGTTTGGAGAAAACCCTTTCTGTTTGGGTTTTCTGGGATTGATTTTTGTGCTTGTGTTTGTTTGCACAGTGCTCACCTCTTCACACCTCCAGAGACAGTTCAGAAAGTCTTAGATTCATTTACATTAAATACTTTTTTATTATGAAATATTTTAAGAATAAATTAAATAAGTGAAAATAAGTTGCTAAAACAAAATTGTATTATCCTGATGTTTTTTGGCTGTTTCTTTTTACCTTTTTTAAAATGAGAAATGCCTGGTTTGACAGAAATATGTAGTAAAATTTCTACATAGGAGGAGAAGGAGACTGAAGTGGAGAATTCACTAAACAGTGAACAATGTGAAGAACATCTAAGGTTACGTAAGTGAAGGAGGGAACGGAGACGTTACATAAGGGATCTCGCATGAGAGACCAATCGTCTTCGAATCTTGAGAAAAGGCCAATGAATATAGGCGCGCAATAATTACAGCCAGGTGCATCTTATCACAGCGTGATTATAAGAGAGCATGGCTGGAATGCACATGCAGGTTTTCGCTGAGGAGCCGAATAGGCATCAGCGCGACCCAGGGTTATGGCAAGGGGATGTAACGTCTCTGTCCCTCCCTCCTTCAGGGAATATGGGTTACCTAAGTAACCTTAGATGTTCCCCTTCAGTCGAGTTCACTCCGACGTTACATATGGGAACAGACCCGTGGAAAAGGCCACGACCCTGGGGCCACGTTACGCAGAAACACCGGTGCCAACAGACAGGCAAGCTTGTCAACAGGAGAGTCTGCATGTAACCTTCCCAACGCCCTGGGGGCCATTTAGGGGCCCCGTCGGGATGCCAACTTCTACATTTCCTCTATTTTGAAGTTGAAGCATGGGTTAGGGGGGAACCATGAAAAGAGTTCTTACATGTAATTTCAACGAATGCACTATATCGATAAGATATGGATTTAAGTGTCTGTATAATGGCTGACTGTGGAACAAATTGTAAATACCCACAACCCACTTGTGAAGGAAGTCCAGCAACAGTCGGGACTGACTCCGCTCTGAGTCTGACTGCGGGGCAGGAGGAAGGGGTCTTGGCATCGGGGAACAAGCAAAAGGGCACATCAGCAAGCCGACACCGCTGGTCCTCCCGCTACCTGCTTGTCTGATTTAAGACACGGGAAGACACAGCCTCTTCGCGGAGGTCGTAAAACCTGTCGCCCAGCCCGCAGCTCTACAGATATCTGCTAGAGAGGCACCGTGCTTGTGGAGTTGGTTCTCAGACCTAGGGTTGATGCACATGCTTGTGGAGGAACATCGGTTGAAAGCGACGAAGGGCCAGAACATCGCCGCAACAGGTTGGAAAGATGTAACCAGGCCTCTAACCAGGTAGGCCAGGGGAATCAAGGGTACAGTGACAGCCATGCCCACGGTGGGGCAGCCTGGTGGGGAACCAGGGAGGGAACCAGCCCCAGAAGGATGAAAGTCCTGGGGGCGACTCCGACTGCTCTGAGCAGCCCTTACCTGCTCCAATGGTTCCTGCATTGGGGATCCAGGGCTCCGGGTCCGCATCTGAGGAGAAAATAGACATTTGGTTAATTGGGAATGCATTGGGTGGGGGCGCAGATGTTACTGTCCCCCGAAGAGCAATCACCATCACCCCCGGGTTGACCGTGTCAGGGACGCTTTTTGGAGCTACTGGTATTCCTGGCCAGGCCCTGAGAGACGGATGGCATCCTTGGCCAGCAGGCAGCTTGACGTCGTGCCAGCCTAGCATTGTGTGCTTCGGCCGGGGACGGAGCAGAACTCCCTGCGGGGGGACGCCCTCGGTGATGAGCAGCCTGAGGCGGTGCGCGTAGGGGGCTTGGCATGCTCCCTGACCTTCTGAACAAAGTCCTCGACAGTGTGATGTTCTTACATGTAATTTCAACTAATGCACTATATCGATAAGATATGGATTTAAGTGTCTGTATAAAGGTTGACTGTGGAACAAATTGTAAATAGCCTGAACCCACTGGTGAAGGAAGTCCAGCAACAGTCGGGACTGACTCGCTCTGAGTCCAACTGCGGGGCAGGAGGAAGGGGTCTTGGCATCGGGGAACAAGCAAAAGGGCACAGCAGCAAGCCGACACCGCTGGTCCTCCCACTTCCTGCTTGTCTGATTTAAGACACGGGAAGACACAGCCTCTTCGCGGAGGTCGTAAAACCTGTTGCCCAGCCCGCAGCTCTACAGATATCTGCTAGAGAGGCACCGTGCTTGTGGAGTTGGCTCTCAGACCTAGGGTTGATGCACGTGCTTGTGGAGGAAAATCGGTCGAAAGCGACGAAGGGCCAGAAGCACGGCCTGCAACTCGAGACAATTGATATGCCACAGCAGTCAAACACCTGTCCAGGTGCCCGAAGCTGCTTGCCCGTTGCATACATCACCCCAAACCGTGGTAGAGGCATCCGTGTGCACAACGACATTCCTGGACACTTGTCCTAGATGTACTCTAGCCCGTAGGAAGACAAGGACTGAACATGCAGCGACACTCCAGGGAAACGCCAATCAGGAGAGTACCTTGGTGCCATGCCCCAGGAGCCTCTAAAAAGATTTGAGAGGAACCGCTGTTTTGTGGCTGAATGTGGCTGAAGTCCTCGACAGTGTCGACGAAGAGGCCAACCTGTGCCATGGGCGTGTCAAGAAGGCGAACCCTGTCAACGTCGGCCATCTCAGCAAGGTTAAGCCAGAGGTGGCGCTCCTGAACCATTACCGTGGACATCACCTGACCAAGGGCACGTGCAGCAAGTCAGTTCCTGCATCGCGACCCCTTGATCAGATCCACCCACCCAGCTGTTTCAGCGCTTTGGCCTGGTATACTTGGAGTGGGGCCATCACATACAGGGAGGTGGCAGCCTGCCCAGCGCCGTGGAAAGAGCCACCATGGCTCTCTGTTTCACCGCAAAAGACGCGAGGAGAGCCGTCTTGCGACCGGTTTGCCCAGGTAGAACGATGCTCAGGCGACACACTGTGTACTCAGTGATAGAGGTCTCGCTGGTCTGCAAAAGCTGGTAATGTCCCTTTTAGTAGCCTTGAAAAAGGCTGCAGCCCATAGGGATCACCATTAGCTGCCCAGAAAAAAAAGCTGCCAGCGAAGAAAGGCGAACTCCAACAGGAACTCTTTTTTTTTTCGTTTCTCTTTTTCAGACTCGAACTGCAATGAGACGAGGCTTCGAAAGCAAAAAGCTGCATGTGCATTCCAGCCGTGCCCTCTAATACTCCCGCTGTGATAAGATGCACCTGGCTGTAATTATTGCACGCCAATATTCATTGGCCTTTTCTCAAGATTCAAAGACGATTGGTCTCTCATGCGAGATCCCATATGTAATGACAGAGTGAACTCGACTGAAGGGGAACCATATCTTTCTCTCTTATTTTATTTATTTATAGCAAGTATATATTATATGTTTTGTTTTACTAAGCACTTGCATTCCAGTTTAACCAAACTAACTGTGCTAACTGTTTAATAATATATTTTTATATGGGAAATCTTTGGATTATTTACAGTTTTTTTGTCTGGGTACAATTTTTAATTGATAATTCAAAGGTTATGAAGAGTGTTTTAACCAAGAATGTGTCAAAAAGTGTTGTAATGATGAGCGCACTAGTTTAGGTTATTTAGTAATTTAGGTGCCTAAATGACAATGGAAAAGTGATTCTGTATCAGGTTTGTATATGCTAGATTTTTGGTCTTTCACAACGTGGACCTGGTCTACAAAAATTGCCATGTAAACTGAATTCAAGGAAGTTTTTTGGGGGGCGCATTATTCTCCCGTTTTGTATGATTCCCCTGCTAAAACAAGGTAAGTGTGTGCAAAAAAATCCACACACAGTTCAAAAGGCACAGTTCATTTCCCCTTTGAATGTGTCATTAACAAAGTAACACTTGAATTAGATTTGTTGTTGCTATTGAGTCTCAGCCCAAAGACAGGGAACATCCTGAATGGATGGCCAGTCCATCTTCTTAATTCTTGTTTAAATATTTAAAAATTATAACACTAAATTAATTGTAGTATTTTTAGTACTAAATCATACATGCTGATTGTTGGCATTGTTGATTGTTGATCCTAATTTATTTTTGATTGCTAGAGATCTAATCCATTAACTAATGCTAATCAACTGAACCTTATTAGTGTTACCCTTTCCCAGATATTAAGATAATTTTTTTTCTTTTTTTTTTTTTTCAGTTAGGGTTGCACTTGATAGGTATTGGTGTGCTACAGTATGTGAGTGCTGTAGTAACAGAATTCACTAGTATTATCATCTGATACTATGACTTGGTACCGCAATGGTAATTTCTGTAGGGGAGATTTCAAAATGAATGCAGAAGCCATTATATCTGAAATACCTAATCAACAGGCTAATAAAATAAAAACAAGATACTGTTGTATTCATATAAAAGCTTTAATTTAAGACAGAATGGACTTAAATTTTACTGACAGTTCATTATAACTGAGCATTGAGTCAATAGCATAGAAAACAAATTCTGTAAAATACATTACAGTATGTCGGGAGATATATCTGATTATGGAATACAGGCTTCAAGGAAATAGGGTCACATGCGTGACCTTTAGACGTTCCTCTTCAGGAACTTGAGCCGCGTTGACAAGACACTATACTTGCAATAGTGTGGTCCTACAGCCTAGATCCCAGGTCAGAACCTGGGAACATAGCTGTGGCCTCAACCTCAGTGCACCGCTGAGGAAACGTATAACTAGGGGGTCTTTACCAACTGTGTCCACCGAGAGTGGCGTGGTAAGTCAAAATTGCTGCCACGTAACCCTTCAGGTTAGAAAGGGTAGGGCTGCAGGACCTCCAGCACTGTACATACTGGGCAGTTACCTGGATTCTTCTGGCGTTCTCTACACCATGAAATGAACAATTTCTATTTTAGGGCATATAGTTTCCTCGTAGATGGAGCTCTGGATTGGAGGATGGTCTCGGTTGAAGGATCCATTTCCCGGGCCTCAGCCCCTGCCTCGACAGGATGTCTGCTTCTACATTTAGAGCGGGCTCTCAATGAGAGGAGTCTGTCCCGGGCCCACACAATGATCTGGTGTGCCAGCTTTTATAAGGGGCGCTGATGTGTTGTCGGTGCGCACCAACACATGTTGATCTCTTACGTCTGTGAAAAAGTGTTTCAATGCTCAAAAAATGGCCAGTATCTCCAGGCAGTTGATGTGCCACTGAAGATAGTGACCTCTCCACAGACCGCTTGCTGAGCGGCCACTTATGACCGCTCCCCAACCCGTGAGGGACGCATCCGTTGCTAGCGTTACGCGGCGAGTCGGAGCTCCCAGCACCGGGCCCTGATTTAAAACCGAAGGTTTCCTCCACATTACTAGGGCACGTACGGCCTGGCGTGACACCTTGATCATGCAAAGGGGATTTCCCCTCAGGAAAACACCTTTGTTTGTGAGCCCCCACTGTAACAGCCTCATGTACAGAAGGCCAATAGGTACAACACTGGACGCGGCTGCAATCATACACAGCAGTTATTGAAACTGCTTTACAGTGAGTGACTGGCCTTACTCTCATGACTGCAGTGAGGATCGACTCAATCCGAGCAGGTATCATGCAAGCCTGCATCACGGTCAAATTCACACTACACCAAGAAAAGTGGTTCTCTGTGTTGGAGAAAAGCACATTCTTTTCTGTGTTCAGTCTCTACCCCAGTCGTTTCAAATGAGTGAGTACGACATCTCCTCGTTTTGCTTGCCGACTGTGCTAAAATCAGCCAGTCATTGATATAATTGAGTATGTGTATGCCCTGCAGTCATAACGGAGCCAGCACAGCATCCATATACTTCATAAATGTGCGGGGTTATAGTGCAAGGCAAAAAGGAAGAACAATATTGGTACGCCTTTCCTTTAAATGCAAACCTAGGACTTCCTGTGAGAAGGATGGAACGGTACGTGAAGTACTCATCTTTTAGATCTATCATGACAAACCAGTCCTCAGACCTGATTTGTGACACGACCTGCAGACTGTGAGCATCCTGAACTTCAGCTTCATCAGTAAGCAGTTCTAGTAGGACTAATAAAATCTTCTATTGAAACAACGTTCCTCAGACCCCATTATCACCCAGGATTATGGGAACCAGTCCCTTTAAGATTCGTCTCTGGTATTTGTAAAGCTGCTAAATTGGTGCCCTAAAGCAGAGGATCGGCAGGGGACTGCCGATCTAGCTGTTCTAGAGACCTCCAGAGAAGGTGCTGAGCCTCTCAGTTCCGCTACTAGGTCTGAAAGTAGCACTTGCTGGAGACCGCTGTGCCCTGGAGCACTGGCAGGGTAAGCAGATCGATCTCGCTACACAGGGCCTCCTGAAGCATGACCCTCAGGTATTTCTTTTGCTTGGTGGGACCTGCAACAGACCAGCTCCCCTGCTGTTTATGTTAGGGAAGGGTTTTTATTTTTCCTCTTGAGTGGCAACGCTCTGTTTCTGTGTCTCCCTGTATGAGAAGCATGTACTCATCTGAGTCCGCTCTGCCTAGCAGAATCACAAACTGGAGAGCGATTATATTGCTCAGAATGAGAGGTCAGCAGTTTTTCTGAGCTTTTTTCATGTGCAGACACGTCACTAGTTTGACTTGCCGCCGAGTACCCCCTGCCCACCAGCAAAGATTTTATTCTTAAAGGCTTGGAAGGCCGGGATGGAGCCTTCAAAAACGATGCAATGATTCGAACGCTGTGAGCCTCAGCTTGAGTCGAACTAGTGCTGCGAGAATTGCTTATGATGGTTCCCTCTTTATTATTAAAGAGAGCCCTCCGGGAGCAAAGCACAAGTAGTGGCATTCTCTCACAATGTCTGCAGCTCTCCACATTTTCTTGGGGAGCCAAAGGGGGAGTCAAAACGTAAAACAAAAATACTTTTAATAATATAAACAAAACGTGGAGCAGTATCCAATAACGTTCTTAACACTGATAATATGCAGACAAAACACAAGGGTTACATTTAGGGTTGACGGACAGGGATAAACTGAAAAGACATGGGTTTTATACACCGGGGATTAATCACAAGACAAGACACACCTGAAGGGAATACATAATCAACAAAACTAGGTCAGGGAGCACATGGGGAGAAACAG
>JAUCNO010001917.1:5436-19418 GCA_032353835.1 Enteromius viviparus
CTTTAAAATCGGTCCATCAGAAAAGCAGTTCTAGGCTATGAAATATAGTTTGCGCTGTTTGATTAAATAAAAGTCCTATTATATTAAAGTGTTTTTGTGTTTTGCTTTGGTACCGAAATTGGTACCGACAACTGTTGATTTTCACTGGTATTGGTACTGGTATTTGGTACCGGGACAACACTAGTTCTGATTATTAGATAGACTTCTCACCATATTGGAAAGAACAGAATGACGGCAGCAAACAAGAGCTAGAATGTTAGCACTATGTGCTCAGGCGCTTCCTTTCTCAGTGCCGTCAAAATAAAGGTCTGTCAAAAGGAACATGCCGGCCAAACAGAAAAATATATCGGCTCATGCCAATATTTGAAAAAATTAACCACCACAATTTTTAGTTACGTTCAGAAAAATTTGAGTGTGGCTACAACAGATGGTACGTATTTAAGTGCGCAAACACACACAGAGAGAAGAGAGAGAGAAGGTACAACTGCATAATTAATTAATATACATATACTTTATCATAAGTATATACTAAATATGTGTCATGATTCAAGTCTGTGTTCCCCTGTCTAGTCAGTTGTGAACTCCCATGTTGTATGTATCTGTGTTTTGTGTATGTAGCCTATCCTTGTCTTTACCTCAGACTCTTATTGTGAAAATGCTCTCCCCTTGTGTCTCCGCCCCCTTGTGTGTTCCCATGGTTTTTGATTAACTCCTCCTCCCTTATCATCTCCTGATGTAATGACAGCTGGTGTCTGACCCTGCTTGTACAACCATGCATTTAAATAAAGCCTAGCAAGTGGATTCGACCCCCTATATGTCTCCTATATTACAGTTTGCTAAAATTAAACCAAACTTCCACCATCAAAAATCCACCATCATTCTATTCTATTCTACTCTATTCTATTCTACCCTACGATTTGTGTGTTATTTTAATACATATAACATTTACATTCAATTCAATAAAATTCAATTAAAAACAGTTCCCATCTAAAAACATTATTAGTGCACTATCATTTTTTGGAAGCATTGTTTTTTATTACAATTTTTATTTCAGCTTTATTTGTCGAATGGCTGTCTAAACAGCTTTTATCATTATTTTAATATTAATTATTTTGGTAAAACTGTACAATAAGGTTCCATTTGTGAACAATGAGTAATACATTTGTTACAGTTTTTAATAATTATTAATAAAAATATTTACTAAATAGTATTTTTCATCTTTGTTCAAGTTAGTTTTTAATAATACAATGCAGCTGCTCTTTGTAAGTTCATGTTAGATGTTCTTTTACTAACATTATGATAAAACTTTTTTTTATTTTATTTTAATAATGTATTAAATCTAGTTTAAGATTTATAAATGCTTTAGAAGCAAACTTATTGTTAGTTTATGTTAACACATAGTTAACCAATGTTAACAAATGGAACCTTAAAAGCAGGCAACTAACGGCAACTAGACGTTTTTTTATTAGTTTGTTTCATTTATTTGGTTGGTATATGCTTCTTTTTGGGTTTTAGTTTTACTTAATGAATAGAACATATTGCTGCATACTCTGTATATTATTTGCAACACATGAATTTAACTAATCAATAAATCAATAGAAAGCAGAGGCAGCTGCTTTCAATAGGCTGCAAATCCTGCTGTACACTTCATACACCCGACTAAGGTTCGATTAGGAATCACAACAGAACCAACAGAGCAAAAAATAAAAAAAAAAATAATAAAAAGCTCAACAACAGTGACCCTATACCAGAAACAAAGCTTCCAATACACAATACAACACGACATAGAGAATATAAACCATATCACATTCGAAATCAATGCCTTTTCTTTCTCAACAGTCGATAAAATCCGAAATAATTGTTCTCCCTCTTGTGAATAGTCCTAAATCATTGCCACATGATCATTTGTAGAGTCCTCCAGTTCATGCAAATGGCTCCTTTAATCTGTCACCCTGGCTGCTCGTTGCATAAATTAAGATTCTTTCCCTATCTTACACGCTCAGGCATTTACAGACACGAAAAGGTGAAGGGCAATCCGTCCCAGAGACTGAAACGATGCATTAATGCACAATTGCCTGCTTATAGGGTGGAACACGCAGTGATTTTCTCCAGCACTTTTCTCAAGTGCTGTAGGGGCGTAACGATGAAGACCAGCAAGACGGAAAGTAGAGCTGCTTTGCACAAATTAATCACAGGAATAACATGTATGCTGATTTAACCGAACACAAAACCGACGGTTCCCTTTCAACAGCCGATCGGTATTCATGGCGTCGGATAGCGTTTCCGAAGACAGACTGGAAAAGAGGAAAAGCAGTCTTTCAGCCTGTCCTGATATATCCTGCATTCTGGTGGATGCCTTTCCTTATCGTTACGCTCAGATAAGAGACAGACAAATCAAACATGCTGCGATAACCAGTCTCCTGACAAAGCTAGTCTTCTCAAGAGGAAACATACAGTGAGAATACAGGATGTAAAAGGGAAGTTTCGAGTAAAATCTTTCGTAACTACGACAGAGGAAGATGGTGACGGACATTTTATGGGTGTCAGACACAGTTAATAGAACAGTATACAAATGTTTCTACTGTTAAATCAAACAGTGCATTAGTAAAGCACGCAAGAAGTTCAAACATTTCTATCCACAATTTCAATCAAAATGCTAATTGTGACATTATTTTCTCTCTTCGTGCTTTGATTAAAAAAAGGGATGAATGCAATCTCAATGTTTTCCCTAAGGCTGTCAATTGATTACAAAATGTAAACTAATTCATTAGATGATATAATTATTTATTCTCTGAAATAACAAAAAATATCTGCATATCAATATTTGCTGAAAAACAACTGTTTAAATAAGTCTTTTATTTGATCAAAACTTGTATTTGGTCTACTTTGTATTTGCATATATTTGAAAATGTATCCTTACTCCAATCTTCAGTGTCACATGAATCTTTTGAAATCATTCTAATATGTTCTCTTGGTGCTAAAGAAACATGTCTTTTTTTCATTGTTAAACGTAGTGGTGTATTTATGAAAAACCATAGACATATACACATGGGTCAAAGATGAAAAAAGTTTAAGCATAAAAACAATAGGTGCAAAACTGATTTAAATTGTTGTTTAAAGTTTTCTGTTTAATTTAACTGTAAGAAAAAAAAAAAAAAAAATAATAATAATAAAAAAAAAAATATATATTTTTTTTTTATTTATTTATTTATTATTATTATTTTTTATTCAAACAGTTTTCACTTAATCAGAAGACACCCCAAATACGAATAAGTTGTAATTTATTTTACATTTTTAATATTTGCTACTATGCTAGGTTTTTGCTATTTTTTACTAACACAATACAATTTAATATGCTTCCTTATTCTTTTATATAATTTAAATATGTACAAGTCATGTTATTTTAACTTTTACATAAACATTGTGTTATTTTCAACCAAATTTTCACATTTTATTCTCAAAAAACGTATTTGAGACCTTGAAAGTAGGCACTTCACTTACATTCAATGTGCTTTCGATTCTATAAAATCGTCTTGGACCCACATACATAATATACCATATACACATATAAATACATAATATTTATAGGTAGCCCAGCCCCTTTTCAACATTGCGTGATTTAATTTGTATACGGTTCATTTTAAAATCTTTCTGCAAAAATTGCAGTTCAAAAAGAAGTTTTAAAAATGGCTGTGGAACTAGTTTCTCTCACACATAAGGTCTATAAACATATTTCAGAAAACTAGACAGTCATGTGGATTTTATGGTGCTCCATTGTTCAGCTTTTTGGGGCTTGACAGACTGTTCATGCTGTTTTACAGAAAAAAAGCATTTAATGACCATTCAGAAAAATGGATGAAAGGAAGTCATACGGGTTTGGAATAACACGACAGTGGAGTTCCTTCAACTCCAGTTTTGAGAAAGACAGAACACATAATGAAAGCCAGAAGAAAATGGAATTCGGAGTCTCTGTGGCATGTGGCATGTGGCATCCTTTCTCATCAGCTTTTGATACATAAAGGAGTAAGGCCATAGCCGAAGCAGAAACACTTTTTACAGCAAGTATACGCAGATGCTGCATGTGATGTGAAATTTCAGCATGTGTGAAGAACTGAATTATGTAGATGTGCATAAATCATTCATTATCTGGGATTCCCTGAACAGAGCCATCAATAAAACACATCCAATAACCAGCTTCAATAAAAGCTGCCATAAACAATCGGCTCCAACATTATTCCCTAATCAGCCATGGGGGTCCATGGCTGCATTCCTCATCTTCATTGAGAAATGAGGACAAAAGATAAAAGAAAAGAATAAAACCTTATTATTTATTGGATATACATGCAAGTTTCTTTTAGTTTGGCAAGACACTCCAGACCATCCAAAACAGAGCCTGCCTCTGTTCAATTATAAAACAACCAAAGATACAGCTTACCCAGACATAAAAATATACTCAACTCTTAGGTCATCCAGGATGTAGATGAGTTTGTTTCTTCTTAAAGACAGATTTGGAGAAATTTAGCATTACATTACTTGATCACCAATGGATCCTCAGTAGTGGATGGGTTCCTTCTATCATTCAGGTTTTTTAAACTGAGCAAACTATTAGTCCATAATCCATAATAACGCTTCCATGGATGGGAAAAAGAAAAAAATCTATCAAACACCAAATTTAAAAAAAAAAAATCATCATGATGGATTTGTTTCTTACAAACACACAGTTTTTCACTTCACAAGACGTTAATTAATGGATTGGAATTGTGTTCTAATGAAGAAACAAACCCATCTACATCTCAAATCACCCTTAGGGTGAGTCAATCTTCAACAAATTTGGATGCACTATTCCTTCAAGTAATGTTATAGATTCAGCTATATTCATTTAAGTAAGCAAATCTGTATTTTATCAACCACAAAACTAATTATTCATCCTTTTTAGCGTGAGTTTTGGATGGGACTAATCAATAGAAGATGGAAGGTGCGTTCAGGGTCAAACCTGTTTGAAAACACTACTTTTGACACTCTTCACCTGACGATATAATTGAGGGAAAATCTAAATGATCCTTGCTGTGTAATTTCAACCTCACAGCAGATCAGCCATAAACCCAAAACAACTCACTCAGAATCAGACTTCTCCACAGACTGTCAGCATTTTGTAGACCCACAAATTAGCATTTAAATGGTAAACATCTGCAAACTAGTTTTCTTGGTGGGAAATCTGATTTTCATCACAAATGCAGGACTCTTAACAGACTTTTTGTGACGGTGTCTCCGAATCTCAGGGGAGGAAGAATTGAGGCACAAAACGAGTGTGCTAAATTGAACCCGCCATTTCTGAATTCCCTTGGAAATGGGGTAAAATCTTTAGAGAAGGACGGTGAATGAGGAGAAAGTCAGTCATGGTTGATATTTATGATTTAAGAGCTTCTCAGAGGTTATGTAAAATAATGTCTGGCCCAGCCAAACAATTTTTCCATCGCTTAGACTTAGTGAAAGACTTCTGACTAGCAGCAACAAAAAGGTTTGAGTTCCTGTTAGGATGAAAGTTCAACTGTAGGTTTTTCAGCGTTTCGTGCAGCTTTCCAAAAAATAATCATAATGCAATAAACTGACTGGCACTCGCAAATTGTACAGAGTAAACTGTGCTAGTTTCATGTCTTTTGCACCAATCCCTGGACTCTTTCTTCTCGCGTAGTAAAATAATTCAGCTCAAATCAATATTTAATGTCCATTTATTTATTCATTTGGTAAGTAGTTGTGTAATTGAGGTAGTCTACAGTCAGCCAGTATTTTCTGAAAATAAAACCCTTTAGGTTGACGCAAGACCTCTGTGATTTACATCTTTGCATCTGTTATACTGTTTTGCATACGATTTAAAGAGAAGACGTAAAGCATATACCGCACAAACTACAGTAAGCAATTAACTAGCAATCTGTACACTTCCTGGTATGCACAGTAAAAACATCAACATAATGCCTCTTTTCAAAATGTATAGCCTAAAGCTAAAAAGTGCAGCTTACGATGCAACAAATGATAATTAGAAAAGGCTGTAAAAGAAAATTCTCTGTCAATCACTGACCTTGAGGTTCGAAAATTATGTCATTTAAATAATCTTATTAGCATTCATTTATGGTACTTGGTGGGTCTTCTGTTAAGACGGTGTGAAATACTAAATTCTCTGTCTTGGGGTTTGGGTATGTATATATTGGGCTAATCCACTTATAAAGAGCACATACTGAAGTGAAACGTGTGGGAATGGTTTTACATTTAGCTCCAGGCATCCATTTTGATTCATTGACAAAAGACATGGTGAAATGAGACCAGGCTCTAAGAGATGAGTAAATTTGTACTGATAAAAGCAGCTCAGTAAACGGTTGCATCCTGTTGCAATTTCATAAGAAGCGAGTAGGTTGAAACACATGCGTGATGACGCACGCTAACTCGCTTGTCTGCTCTCATTCTGACGCTCGTTATTTCCTCAAAGGGAAGGAATATAGACATATGCATATTCATTTGCAAACCTTCTCTCTTAAACGGCATAAACCGGTGAATGAGTAAGTTTAGTATGCCATAGGCTTGTATAATATCACCCAGCTAAAAGGCTAATGCCTTCATTGTCATGGTTTGAAATACAAATCTCATTGTAAATTAATCTGCATTTCTTGGGGCAGTGCATTTCACAGTGCGCAGGTAGGTAAGAAGTTGAACGAGCTGACAATTGAGTGTACAAAGAGGAAACTTAATGGGAAAATGGAACAGCTTTAGCCCTAAAAGAAATTAAATCTGCAGCGGGTGAAAAAGAGAGAGATTCTGAAAAGGAGCCAAATATACTAGAGTCATACAAAGAAGCAAGCAGGGACCAGTTAAATATTCCCTCCCTGCTTTCAGATTAAAACGAGTCACGATTTCGCAATCTCTTTTAAACAAGTGACACAGTTCTCACACAAACCAAAGGGAGAGACCTTTCTGTGCCGTATCCCCTCGTGAGAGTTGGTCGATTTTATTCGAGTGCGAGCATCTAAGGGCCAGGGTTATATAAAGGCAGAGCACATCATGCTGGAGGGTGTAATGCTTCAGCAGGAGGCAAATCAGAGTCGAGTCTCCCCACTGGCTGGAGTTCATTTCCTTCTGCTTCAGACCAGAGGTGGCATCATCATCGCCTTTGTGGAAAACGGTGACCTCGGGCGCCACCTGGCACCACTGAAACATTCACTCTGAACCGCGACGCCGGCGTGAAGTCCGCACCAGGGGCTGTCAGAAACCTTCCCCTTATCACCCAGGTGCACTGCGTCTTCGTCGACCTTAGTCTGGGAACATAGATTTCTCTAGTCTTGCATCACTGCGGATCCTTGAGCAATATGCCACTGAACGGAAATGGGAGACAGAAGGGGGAAAGACAAAGAAAGTGGAAAAAGCAGATTGCGCAATTAAAATTATATAATTAACCACCCGAAAACCAGGCCAAGTGTGCACAAGGAACTCCTCCAGAGCTTATAGTTCTCATTTTGGCTGAGGATTGGAACGCAAGATGTTAATTTAGGATCACTTTAGGAGGATTGATGCAAAGCGAGTTGTTCTCTCCAGGTGAGAGAAAGCTGAAGCCATACATCCAACCTAGGCTGCCTGGAAAAATGTGCCTCAGCCTACTTTTTTTTTTTTTTTTGCAAAACGTCAATTGCTTTTATTCCTTTTCACAGAAGTTACAATTACTGACAATATGCAGTATCCAATAAAGACTTCTTTTCAAGCAATTCCAGTCTGATCTCAAGGCAATTCGTACATACTTTAAGAGGTGACTAATATGCAAGGATTCTGTGATACCACTTCGTATGAATTTGTACGAATGACCTACACCTAACCATGCCCCTACAAAACAAAACCCCCCCAAAGAAAATAAATAATATTGGCAATTCCCTGCACAATACTATAAAATGGATCTCAAAATGCATAGTGCATACAGTATATATATATATAAATATATATATATATATATATTCAATTTATATTATCAATATTTTTTTAGATTTATGTCACATAAACAGCTCAATAAAAATGTTTTTTTCTGACAAAATAAACTTGCTCGGCAGTTCACCCGGTACAGCACTGCACTTAATTTCAGGGATACACACTTAATTTCCAAACGGCCGAGAAACCAAACCAATAAGCCAACATCCTAAAATGTTGCCAGATTCAAGTTCACCTGTGACCCATCCACTCGTGATTTGAGAGTTTCTAAACTTCTGGAACATGAACACTGTAAAACTTTGACATGATAGAGTACAGCTGAGGAAGACACTGGGTATTGGATATTAATATTGTATTTGTACAAACCCACCCAGATAGCATAAGCCTGGAAACAACACTTGCCCCGCGGCAAACTGTGGATGATGTTGATAATGTTCACTAAAGCTGGTGAGGAGTGAGAGGCGGTGTTTGATTACGTAAGACCACATCCCCCTCCCCCCTTGGAGACCCGATCTCTGGCCTTCCCCCACACAGAACCAAAAACCTCCCACTGAACAAGCAAACAGTGAGTCAGCGCTTACTGCACAAAGCTTGCACCCTCTCAGGCCGCATCGATGCAAAGAGGGTAAAAATACAAGAGTGTTAGTGTGCCGTTATTTTAAGACAAAGGAATTATTTGAAATAAACCAGCTGAAAATTTAAACTAAATCATTACTAACTTACTCTCTCTGTTTTTGATCTAGAACACAAAAGGAGAATTTTGAAGAATCTACATGGTTCCGTTTTCCATTTGAGTGTCTACTGCTTATCAAATTCCAAAGTGGCAATAAAAAAATTCCATAAAAATCCATAACTTACATGCTATACTTTACATTTATATTATATTTGTAATATTAAAGGGTACAACGAGGCTGAAGGCCCACCTCAAAAGAAAAAAATATATATATTCACTGCGACTAAAATGTATAATTGCAGAAAACAAATAATAGATTGTACTGAACATAAATGGAGCAACAGATTTTGTGTTAAAATAAATAATTCAATTTGTTTTTTTTATTTATTTTTTTATATCTTAGAAATTTGTGAGGTGGCCTCTTGGCAGCCCCAACAGCTTTTTACCATAAATGCATTACTTTTACATATTCCTTCATCACTTATAAACTGTGACTTTAATTATATGTAACAAAACTGAAATCAAAAAGAAGACCTTGGTCTCAAGATATATGAATTAATTTTAGCGATTCTCATTTCTCAAATCTACAGCATTTTCCAAAACAGAAAATATTAGATCAAGCAAGTACAAAATCGACTAGTGATTGCATCAAAGATCAAAAAAACATACACACGAATCTTGGAAAACGTTTGGTTTAGAAAGTGATACGCCATGGTTTGTCCCATCTAGTGGTTCAGATGTAGGGTTGCGCGATATGTTCATTTTTCATATCGTCAGATCGCCAGCCTGTGAGATCGCAATACACGATATTATCATGTACGGTTGGGTGGATGCAAAAGAGAGGTTCTCTGTACTTATCACAGGCTATTTAGTGATTTTAAACCGCGTGAGAGAGAGAAAGCACGCCTGGAAGCACCAGTAACCGAAATACTATACCTTGAAACATATTAAAAAACTGACATGTTAAGCTAGTTCCTATATTCGGATACAGCTGTTATTATAGGACCGCACGTCCTACAAGTTTGCCGCATCCTCGCAAAAGTTATGGGTTTAAAAATCAGTTTTACACTAAATATTGGACGTTAAAGACGAAAGTATTTTCAGATAGCCAAAGTTTATATTTTTGAAGTAAAGTTAAATTAAACGGATAGCAGTCACAGCGCTATAAATAAATGAATAATCAATAAATGAAAGAAAATGCCGTCATACTAATTTGAATGAGGCCGTATGTAAACTAGAAACCATTCATTTGTGAATGAGACTGATTCAGTTGCCGACTGAATGAGGTAATGAAAGGATACTTAACAGTGAATAAAAATGTAAACGTTCTGTTCGCCACACAACTTTGTGATCAGAAGACTTAAAAAAAGCTCATACTTCATGTGGACAAAACTTACGGTGCTCTTGTGTTCTTTTGTTAAGAGCGAGTTGCATGAAGATGCTTCGATTTCTTCTTTTGTGTTCTATGTCAAAACAGCATACACAATAACAAAAGGGTGGGCAAATAACGACAGCATTTCATTTTTGAGTCAATTACTCTTTTGAGGCTCTCTAAAAGATCTCACAAAGATCCAGTGCTGTGACTCTTTGTGAAAAGAGGCCATTTCAGTCAGGGTTTGAATGTACTGTATAACACTGTTTCAGTCGAAACACTGATGACTCATCTGTCGCTAATACGTCTATCGAGTCAGAGACCTCACCTATGAATCCAATTTAAATTTTTCACTTTTTTTTTTTTTTTTATTATTCTTGGCCCCTTCTCTCTACAATCGTGACTCCTCTAACAAAAGGACTTGACAAAGGAAGTTGCCGTTGATTTGCAGGCATGTTGGTTGCCTGGGAAACGGGTTTAAAGTTGTGCGTAACTGACGGCAGGTCCTCTATACTGCAGTATCCGGCATCAGAGCAGGGCGTACGTAAGTGCCACAGGCCACATCACATCAGCAAGGCTATTTAACAACTTTGAAACAAGTGCAAGGAGAAAAAAAACCTAGCTAGCAATGTCATTAAACAGGAGAGTGTGAGGAGCAGAAGGTCACACTGAGGACAATAGTGTATAACTCAGAAAAAAAAGTTCTTCTTGAATACCTGAATATTCATGGCCTGAAAATAAAATGAAGAGAATGTCAAGAACATTTCCAGAGACATCGCAATAAAATAACGCAAATATCTCACATCTTGCAGAGTAACCAAAAAGGGTTTTCTTTATCCATATATTCTCAACCATAAAAATACTGCTATAATAACGTATGCCAAAAAAATAATAATTATATTTTATTAGATGTATTCTATATATTTGTATTAATTTATTTCTATATTAAAAATTGGTATATTTTTTACTGAAACCAAGATGAAATCTTTGCCTGCAATTTTTTTCTCAGAAAAAAAAAATCAAGTAATGGAATTGGATGCATTGGAAAATTGGATGTTATTAATAGAAACCAAGACATCTTATGGCACAGTCAGACTCACGATGTGGGTTTATAATTTTGCCAACCGTAAGTGTGAGGATGGAATGCTAATTTGAAGTACAGCGGCACATCATGCTTCGTCTCTGCAGGTGTTTTTTTAAGAGCTCATCTCAGATATGATAACAGTCAGTGATTCAGGTCTGACCTTTGCCCAAGAGTGTCTGCGAGAAGATTTTTCCATGGCAACACCTGAGATCAGAAAAGAAGAAAGCGAGAGATCAACCAACCCTGCAAGGCTTCCCTCTTTACCTGACCTTTAAAACAATCAGACCCTGAGACACTCTAATGAAGTGCCTGGATTGTTCACCTTCAGCTGCACGACACCAAACACAGGACACCTGCCAACCTACAATCTCAACAACAGCAAAAAAGGGAAAGAGCTCTTCCATCATGAAAGTCAGTTCAGAATCTAACATCTCCTGAGTGTATAAGCAGCTCACACGCCAACCCAGTATTCAAAGAGAAACTTGCTAATAACAAAATGCTGCTCTGGTAATACTCTGACCTAATTTTGTAGGATTCTGTAGAGAAGCCTCAATTGTCTTCAGATGTGTTCATGTGTGTCAATTACACGTAATATGGAAGTAGGTACAAAAGCAATAAATCAAGATGTCTATGAACAGCATTGTACAGCATAGTATAATATAGTAATATAGTATATAGCAATATAGCATGCATCATAAAATTGAAAAATGTGTACTGTCATTCAGAGGTTTGGGGTTGGTAGGTTCTCTTATGCTTACCTGTTTTTTTGTTTTTTATTATTATATATTATAATATATATTATATTATTTTTTTCAGCAGCAAATCAAATTAATAGAATGATTTCTGAAGAATCATGTGATTAGAAAGCAGTTCTTTAAAATAATAAGAAAAAAAAATCACAATATTACTTTTTGTTGAATTTTGCATCAAATAAATATTTTGAACACACATTGACTCAAAAGGGCTGCAGAGACTAACACAGATAAACCGGTTGGTCAGGTACAGTATATGGTTTAGAGGTCATACAGAATGATTTGACCACATAATGCTATGATTGACAAATCAGAAGTTTTCCAGAAAGTCATTTAAACAATCCATATTATCAGCTACTGCAGTGAGTGAACACCACTACAACTTTGAAGACTGCCACACAGAATGTTATCTCAGAAATCGCTCACGTAAGCAATCTGTAACCAAAATATGAGCGACAAAAAGACTGAGGAGGAGTTGTATTTTGAACCTGTTCTCCGAGATGACATGCACCTCCAAGCCGAAGCCCTGTTATATATGCAATGTTTTCAGATGAGAGGTGCGATACAGTCTGTAAAAAAAAAAAAAAAAAAAAGTAGCACTCAAGCACACATTTCTGCACAGCCCCTGCTCTGCTGAAACTCCCAGCATTCCGACAGTGCCGCTTAAAAGCCGACGCTCTCAAGTGTGTGTTCTATTTTCCACTTGACAGTGCTGGTACTTCACCAGAGAGGCGGCACGACTGGGCCAAGGCTGTCAGTCAGCTCAACCTCCATCTCCATCAACGCTTCATTCAGTCCTAATGCATCTGTTCAAGGGCCTCACCTAGGGTCCGGCCCCCACTCATGCCTCAACCATTTCGCTCCGGTTATGAGAAGCCCCAGTTCAGGTGAACCGTCCGTTACAAGCCATCTGGCAGCCCACGTCAGCTACAAAAGGAAATAAATCAATTTGTCAGCCAGACAGGGAGACGTGCAGCAAACAAGGTATGACCTAATTTACGGGGGCTGTGTCCAAATCGACAATGACCAAACGTTATCAGCCGAATCTGACGGTAATGCGAGAGGAAAGATTAAACCCGTTTCAAATGAAGCAATTTGGCCCGCGATTCCATCAGCGCGAACGGGGAGTCGAAAAGACGAGCGGCGTACATTCGGATTCTCATTGAAGTCCCTCAAAAGGCCCGTGGCAAACGAGAGCTTTACTTATCAAAGCCAACGCCTCCTGTTGGATTGAACAAGGTAAATATCTCAGCTTTTATTTAACAAAATGAGTAATAAAACTAGCAGCTATGACATTGTGGTTTACGATTAGCCCCCAAAGTGCTTGCAAGTGCTCTAAAACAGTTGGAATAGAAAAACAGCTTAGGAAATGCACAAATCTCTTTAAATACTGTAGCTGTAATGTTTCTCCCGAGCCATAATAAACCCCAAACGTCGATATTTCTTTTGTGTGCCATCTTATTCTGTCACTTTAAACACATTAGCACTAATAGTCATTTATTTTGTTATACAAAAGCCATGTGTAATGCATTTTTCAGGCTGTATGTATTCAGGCTTTATTAATTACGGGCTGTGGGCAGGACATGATGTCGGCACGGGATTTGGGGCCAAAGAGTCGATGGGCAAAATATGTATCCTTCCAATGTTTGAGAGCCACGCTGTGTGCTCTCGTAACCTTACATCTTATCCCTCGTCACACACACATACGCCCATTCATTCCACACAGATTAACTGAATTAAAGCGCTGACCACTGCACAATTTAATCTACCATTTCTCCAGGCGCTGTGACCTTGGCTTTGCCTATGCGAAGCCCCTGTTGGCATGGAAACCACCCTCGGCCTTAAGGGTTAGTCAGCCAGCCGTGTACCCCGCAGCCTAACGCTGGAAAGCTGAACTTATTTATTCACAGTGTGGTCCAGAATTAATTTAACATGAATGAGAGACATCCAAAGCATCGAGGGCTTGCAAAGCAGCAGTGTACCGATTCTACTCAAATGTTCTGGCAGGAGTTTTTTTTTTAATGGTTTTCTGTTAATTCAGCCTAAAATGATTTATGTATTTAGTAGGGATGTAACGGTATCAAAATTTCACGGTACGGTAATACCTCGGTATGAGTGGCACGGTACGGTATTTATTGA
>JAUCNO010001917.1:27425-39805 GCA_032353835.1 Enteromius viviparus
TTGATAAATAAAGTTTAATTCTCGTCATTATACATTACCATTACTCTGTTGTTCTACTTGATAATGTTCAGTGCTTTGCTCCAATCTGTATTGTTAAAAGCGCTATATAAATAAAAGTGACTTGACTTGACTTATTACATGGAAAGGACATGGAAAACCTTTTTTTCCGCAGAAGAAAGTCAGGTTGGCGTAATGAGGGTGAGTGAATAATGACACAACGACAAAATTGTCATTTTCGAGTGAATTATTCTATGCCTTAATAAACAAATCAATAATGGGAAATAACGTCTCCTCCCCCTAATCATTCAATATAATTCATAATATCGATTATTAAACAGCCTTACCTATTAACAACACTGACACTGCTTATATATGCTATTGTCTATAAGTTTACATTTCAGTACATTATTGGTGCATTTATCGGTAAATAAAACAAAAACCTAAATAAAGTATGCATATTACACACGATGCGTTAAATATCTGTTAAACTGCACACAAGTAATAAATAGTTTGTGCATTACGCATCCAGCACGATATACCCACTCACAAAAACTTAAAATGACACTTACGCACGTTCAAACAGACACACGGCGGCTGAATGAAAGAAAAAAATGCCTTTAAATCAACAGTTGAAACACTGTGACGCTCTTCTGCACAGACAACAACGTCAAAGTACTTACATGAGCGGACTGGGGAACTGCGATGGGCACGAGATATGAAGAGATGCGAAGAGGAACATCATCAGCACGGAGATTCTGAACGGATTCATGACCAGATCTGTTGATCTCGAGCGCACCGTCATATGTCAATCCACAGTTACTTTTCTCCAGAGGTATAACGTGTCGCTCTCCTGTCCTGCTGGATAATCTTATTATTTCCCGTCATCAGGTTAGAGACAGACGGGATCGGATTGGTGATGAGTGTCCTGTTGGATAGCTCTATACGCGCCGCTTCATGTTACAAAAGCGCGTGTGTGGCTTTTCTGTGTGATCCTGCGCGCGCTCTGATCAAACTACTGACCCCGTGTTGAGGGGAGGGAGAGATCAATAGCCCCGAATCAGCGTCATTCTGCCCCCACCCCTCTCTCTTGCCCTCTTATTGCAATAGCTTGCTATCTTTCATCGGATGTTCATGCAATGCCACCCTCTCCAGTCCCTTTCTCTCTCTCTCTCTCTCTCTCTCTCTCCTCCTTCTCTTATGCTTCCTCAAGACATAAGTAACACCCTCCTGAAATCAATTAAGAATGCGTACTGAAGTGCCGTGATACCCACTGAGAGCCAACTAAAAAGATTTGCCATTTACATTTTTACGTGAGTACAGTTTAAGTGTTTAGCACACAAAGAAATAAACTGCAAAGATTTGTTAAAAATACTTGTTTTTTAATGATATTTTATATAAAACTTACAGTTATACAATACATATTAATAATTATATAAATTTTATATGAAATAACAATTTTACAATAATAATTAGTCCGTTATATAAACAACATTGCTAATAAAAGCAATTATATCTTCATTGTACATGAAAAACTATTTGATTTATACACATTTTATAATTTATAATATAAATGATAAACATTTTATAAAATAATAAAAAGCATATTATTATGAAAATTAAAATGTCATTACATTCAACACGAAAACACATTAAACTTATATTTACTATAATATATGTTTATAAATGCTACAAGTTGTATTTGAATAACAATAATCTATTTTTTTATATAATTAATAAAAAATAACACGTAACTACATCCAATAGGGTTGGCAGTAGACAGTGAGCTGTTTAATCAACTATTGCCTAAAATACACTGCATTTTTATGATTTTGTTTGCATCTTATCAATATCAAATGCTCTCTGTAGCTTGTTTTCCACATACATTCGTTTATTATTCATTAAGGGCATCAGTAAATGATGCATCTATATATACTTTCTACATCCATATATTTTGCATGCACAGCATCCTCTTTCTTTTTTATTTAATATAAGGCAATGCTTTAAATCGCAGTCGAGTTATATACCCATAATGCTCGTTTAAATGAGATACTCTTTTTTCTTTCCTTCCCAATGAAATAAAGTTAATAAGCCAGCGAGCAGGGATGGGAGGCAGGTCGGGGCAGTGAGTGGCGAGTTACCCAGGGATTTCGGCTTTCACCCGTTGCCTAGCAACCGCGCTCTCCGCGGCAACGACGAGTGTCAAAGCGAGGCGCGTGCAACAGGGCGCGAGACTGCGAGAAAGCGCAAGCTCTATAATAGGAGAGGCCTTGTGCTTTTGTTCCCCTGGTCTGTATGCAGGTCCATTAGCACCCATCCATCCCATCGAACCGCAGATCCAATAGGGCCTAGGAGGTTTTATACTGATGCACCGCTGCAGAGAAGAGATACAGCGTGGTAGCTTCAAGTAGAAAGAGTAGCCAACTACATAACA
Source organism: Enteromius viviparus (assembly GCA_032353835.1). NCBI lineage: Eukaryota > Metazoa > Chordata > Actinopteri > Cypriniformes > Cyprinidae > Enteromius > Enteromius viviparus. The sequence continues at coordinate 29,857 of JAUCNO010001917.1, forward strand.
AACCAGGATAAAAGCTCTGGGCCTGCACTCGGCTAAATGAAAAGACTCCATCCCATCATCAAAAACACACTTTCTCATTAAAACTCCCAATAGGTTTTAAATAGACAGCACTGTTGTGACCTTTTTTCTCTTATGCATGGCCCAGCCGATGATTAAAGGATGCTGGGAAGCGGAGTGCATGTGCACTTTGCTTGCAACCAGTTTAATGTGTTCACCCAACTCTTTTCAGACAGCTCTGTGTTTATGGGGTCGGGCCTGCACACAAGAGGCTCTGGCAGTGAAGTGTATTAGACATCGATGTGCATTAAAAGCATTTCCGAGGACCTTCCAGGTGCATTTGTGGATGAAACTCTTTATGTGCCGGCAGAGTGTTGGTGAGTTTGCAAGTGCGCCTGTGGCTTGACCGCGGGCCGTTCAGTAAAAGCTAATGACCGAGCTTGTTAAATGTCGACAGGAGATTCTCTAGCTCTTTGTCTAGACCAAGGGGTTTTATTTATTTATTTATTTAATTTTTTTTTTTTAAAGCTTAAAGTATTGTTTATTTTTAATTCATTCATTCATTCAATTCGGTTGTAGTTTTGCAACATCAGGCTAAACCAATTTGAAATGGGAAATGGTGCTGTGGCAACTATAGCCAAAACAACAACAAAAAAGTGTTTTATTTTATGTTATTATTTTAAAACACTGAAGTAATTTTTTATTAGTTTTATTTTCAGTTAACTATATTGATCCTGGTTCTAGGTCAGTGGTTAAACAAGTAAATAATAATAAAAAAATAAATAAATAATAATTGCATTAAAATTAAAACCTGAATAATACATCTAACAGTACAATAAACTGTAAATTTTCTGTGAATTTACCAGCAATTTTTAAGTAAAAAACCTTTCCTATGTAAGTTTTTTTGTTCTGTGTAGTAAGTAGCAAAACAAGAAACTCTATACAAATAATATCTTACACATTTATATTCTATTTTCTCACAGCTTAAATTTGGTGTTTATACATGAAATGATTATTATTGCCTTTAACCCTTTCATGCATGGTGTCCACTACAATGGACACACATTCAAACACCATGTAAAAGCACAAGGTTTGCAATATATACTTCAAACCACCCTGGGGGTGTCTTCTAAATCCACCCTGTATTGTATGTATAATGATTGTCTTCATCAATAATCATAACATGAGATATTGCATCATAAATCCAAAATGGCGGACAACAGTGCACATGACACTGCGATATCGGTCAAATCCTTTTATTCTGCAAGAAATATGCAGGTACAAAAAATATTTTCTAATTAAGTATGTAGTAAAGAACACTTTTATCAAAGTTTAATTAGTATTGTTTATGTACTTTTTTCCCTCTGTGTCCAAATGTAACTGTCCACTGCAGTGGACGTCATGCACCAATGGTTATATTTTGATTATAAGGACTCTATGTAAGAATTTGCTAAATTAGCCCGAATTATTGATAGTATGAGGTATGTATTTTCTAAATATTATTAAAACTAAATTTGTGAATTGTAAATATGCAATATATTATAATATGTATGTTATATTCTAACATCACGAAGAGACACTACAGGTGAAAATATGGTCAAATAGGGTAACATTTTCATCTAACAAATATCAGCATGAAATTTTCCAAACTATCTGCCTAAATCATTATAACTATGCTTTGTACTACAGAATTGTTTTATATTTTATGTCCAAATATGCAAATTGGGTGTTTCTTTTGTAAATAAAGTCACTTGCATGCATTTAAAAATGACAATATAAAGAATAAATAATGCCAGATTTAAAAGTATTGTTTTATTTTGTTGACAGATAGCCTACAATAGCTTTTACAGAGACTTTACAGATTATATTTTAAATAATTGTGTAATTCCTTAAATCATAAAATAGAAAATAAAATGTTTGACATCTACTGACTCACATAGAAAAGTAGGATTAGGCTATCTGACATTTCATTTGCCTTTATTGTCTCCCCTGAAGTAAACTTTACATTGTATGTGAAATAAGTGTGATAAGTTTGCATGGTATGTGTGTGTGTGCACGCACATGGGCAATAATAATAACAGAGACAGACAGACAGTCCAGACAGACAGAGAGACCGACCAGACAGACAAACCAGACCAGACAGAACAGACCGATCAGACCGACTGACCGACAAACAGACCGACCAACCAGACAGACAGACAGACACAGAGTGACCTGACAGACCGACAGACACAGACTGGTCGACCAGACAGACCAGACCGATCAGACCGACTGACCGACTGACCGACAAACAGACAGACTGACTGACCAGACAGACAGACCAGGCCAGACAGACTGACAAACAGACAGACCAACCAGACAGACACAGAGTGACCAGACCGACCGACAGACACAGACTGACCGACCAGACAGAACAGACCGACCAGACCGACTGACCGACAAACAGACAGACCGACCAGACAGACAGACAGACACAGAGTGTCCTGACAGACCAACAGACACAGACTGACCGACCAGACAGACCAGACCGACCGACCAGACAGACCAGACTGACAGACCAGACCAGACCAAACAGACAAAACAGACCAGACCAGATAGATAGACCAGACCAGATAAACAGACCAGACCAGATAGACCGACCAGACAGACAGAGAGACCGACCAGACAAACAGACCAGACCGACAGACAAGACCGACCGACCATACAGACAGAGAGACCGACCAGACCAGGCCGACACAGACACAGACCGACAGATCAGACCAGACTGACAGACCAACCAGACAAACAGACCAGACCGACAGACAAGACCGACCGACCATACAGACAGACATTATTGCCCATGTTTAATAATAAAGACATTACACTTAACATTTTAATCTTTTACTTTTGCTATATTTCAATAATACAATCAAAATAGTTACTTTTTTTTTTTTTTTTTAATCTGAGCTTTTTTTTGTTTTAAAATGTATTTTTTTCCATATGATCAGTTTTCCATATGTTTCTATGTTTGACCTGTTAAAGCAATGGTTTCTATAAAAAAAAAAAAACATTTATTAATAAACTGCATTTTTAACCCATTCATGCACGCTGTCTACTACAGTGGACAGTTGTGTATCTCTGTCAAAATAAATAATTTAAAAAAAAAATCAGTTTCACATGTTTTAAGTCTTGTTTTGGGGGTAAAAAAAACATGGGGGAAAAAATCCACCTCAGTGATTTAATAATTCATGCATGAAAGGGTTAAATGACATGATAAGGTCGAGAGAATCATATTTGTATGTCCATGGCAAAGAAAACAATAAAAAATAAAAACGCAACACAATGTTTCACAATATATTAAACTGGAGCTTGGTGTTTGTGCATTTATTACAACCTGGTTAGCTACGCGTTGATTAGGCCTGAAACAAAACACATCATTGCCTCTTGGGAGAGTTTGGAGGAAGCTAATTAACTACAGATATAAGACGTTTGTCAGAGCAGTCCTGCGACGGCTATCGATTAAAATCGTGAGTGGCGTTCGCTCGGATATAAGGGAAAGCGTTCTCATTAGCACAGTATTACCGAGTAATGCTGTCTGATTAGACGAATCGAAAACAAGAATTTACCACGGTCTGCTGAACTGAGGATGATGAGTATCACACACTCGCTACCACATCCTGCTATCCGAGCTACATCGCTCCCCTGGGTCCTCCTACCCCCTACCCTCGTCTCCATGGCAACGTGCCCTGCCTCACTTTACCCAGAGAGAGAATGGATGCTCACAACACTCTTCTCAGAATCCGTGGTTCTTGTTGTCCTGCTGCTTTGAAACAAACCTGAGGCTACACTGGTGAGTGCTAGTTGCTTTGTGTGGTGGCAGGACTTGTTGTTCTGGTAACGCCGCCCTCTGTTCTTTAATTTGACCCTGACAAAAATACTGAGAGGACAATGAGGCACGGATGAGTCAGAGTCCCTTTTTCTCCCTCATTTCTCCACTCTTTTACTTAGTAAAAATGTTAATGTTTGTTACAGTTCAAATATCGGGCAAGACCAATTCATACATCTCAAAACATTGATTCTTTCGCTTTATTAACAGAATCAAACATTTAACAGTTAAGCTAATCAGGTTGTTGAACTTATTTTTTTAATACTCACGCATACAGCAGGACTAGTCTCTGAGGTACTTCCTGTGTAATTATTACAAATATTATATCTCCATCTGCTGGCCAACAATTGTAAATACATTCACAAAACTTTTATTCACCCATACACAGTATTTTGCATCAAATTGAACAAATGTTACAATGAAGTGCGTTTTAGTAATCATTATCCATTCTCAGTAGCTAATGTGAAGGTCATATTCTCCCTGTTGTAGCTCCTACTACAAGCTACATTTATATATTTATATAAAAATCATGAATTATTTAAATTTAAAATATAATTTATTCCTGTTAAATTCCTGATATATATAAATCATGAATTATTTAAATTTAAAATATAATTTATTCCTTGGCAAATCTTGGTTCCAGTCTTCATTGAGTGATCTAAGATCTTTATATTGTTATATATGTAACCTGACTAATGGTACTAAAATAGGGCTGACAAAGCCCTCTGCTGTATATATATATACTGTGTATATATATATATATATATGGTATAGAAAATTAATTCAACAACTAACTATCAATTAAGATTGAAATGTAACATTTCACATGTAATGAGACACACTTCAACAAGATACAAGCATCAAAGAATCAAAACAATGAAATGCATTTTCACATTTGAAATAGAATCTATTCTTTATTATTTAGATGCAGGGAGAAAGTTTTATTTCTTAGTTTTCATATATTTTTTTCTCTACTGCACAATTTGCATAATTTCATGACATCCTGTGGACAACCACAAAACCATAACATTAGATTTTATTTCTACTTTTTTTTTTTTACATGAAGTGAAAAACAAGACTCATTTTACAAGCATTTTTACAGTCCGCATACAACTTGATGATGTGTTTAATTTTTCTCTCTTTTTAAACTGAATCCGGAGGCAAAATATATCAACAAACATCTAACAAAACATGCAACATCTATGTAAAAACATAGAAACTCTTTGACAACCATTCAATTTGACAGGAAATTTTGTGTCGTCTTTTTTCCTTTTTTTTCTTCTTTTTTTTTTTTTTTTTTTAAACCGTATCGTTTTCATTCTGAGAGATGTTGTTGATTTCATCAAACAGGTTGGAATGGATTGATCAAACATATAATTTTAAACAGATCCAGATATTACTTTCTTACACAGTTAGACAAATACAATATGTACAGACAGTTTGACCTTGATCACAATCACATGCTCAACGTCAGACCAAATAAATATTCAGACCTCTTCTTGTAGAAAATATCCTATATATTTACAAAATCAAAAAAATAACCAAAATCACATTCACACGGTTTACGACAACTGAATTCATCAAACGCATCATGATTTTAAAAGAAATTATGTATAGAATGAAAAGATGATATTTAATAGTGAAACTAAATCAATGTGCAGGGAAAAACAGAAGGAAAAAAATCACACTTTGAACGGTGTGATGATCTAAATTAAACTGATGACACTTGTTACAGGTTTTAATTGGCCATCATAATTATGCACCAACATAAAATATGCATTATTATGTTTAACATCTACACAGACCAGAATCTTTTTTCCTTAACAAAAAAAAAAATCGAATTTTTCTAGTCAGCATATATATATATATATATATATGTATATTGTCATTATTTACTATGACATTTAGAAACTTATGAAAACAACGTAAAGTGCATATGATTTATATGTACTGTGCCTTAAAGAGGAAGTAAAAAATAAATAAATAAAAATAAACACTATACAATATTCATATAATAATTTCTTTTCTTTTTTCTTGAACAGATATACATATATTCAGACACTCGCTTGATGTCGCATGTTAAGGTTTATGCATTCAAAGAACATAATCCATGTTGCATAGATTTACCCAAACAGAACCAGTGGATTTGGTTAAAACATCAGGTTGGCACACGATAGTTCACCTCACTATGACAGCAACCTTATATTCAGGTACATCTGTGCACCACCTGTGCAAGATGCAGATTAAATCATATGGAAACATTAGAGTACGTTTTATTAGCTAGGTTACAAAACAATCCGTTTCCACTTGAAATATGTCCACTGATATTGATAATGGAAACACTGACTGTTAAGTAAGAAAATTACTGTCTGGTGTTGAGATCCTAGACAGACAAAAACACATGCCTTTATCCATCGATGGCACATACTAGTGTAGCTATACACTGATATGGTGCAGGTTAAAGAGGCAGTGATCGTAATGAAAAAGAACTAAACTGACATGAACAGTGTGACATACAGCAGAAAAACAATATTAAAAGTCTCCACCATGAAACAGTGACACGTGACTCAGGACAGACACCTTGCACCATTAAAATAAACAACAAACGTTACATCATTTTTCAATCGGGCCAATTGAGCCAGAACCCTTATATATAAAACCCAAAGGAGGACTCAAATGTACGTTAATTATTATCATTATTAATTTTTTTGTCATTGCATATTTGGATTCCACATACAACTTGGTCACAAAACAGAGACAACATTTGACCACTAACATGACATTTACTTCAAGATGCTGTTCATAAAACAAACACACATCGTGGACACGTACAATCATACTTCTTGACAGGAAACAGATGCCCTTTAACCTCAGAGAACCAAATTTGAAGGCTTGAGATGCTAAAAACAAAGCACGCCCTCATTTAGCATCCAACAAATAGCCTTTCTCGAAATATTTAGGAGGACTTTGTGAAAACCAGATCATTTTGACTTGATTGATGGATCCAGGTCCAATAGCTGATGTCAGTCACAACCTGAAGTTTCAACATTCCCTAAACACTGAAGACGACACTCAAGACATTACAAACGGAGGAATCTCGAACTGTGCACGGTTGGGTGTTGCATTCAATAAAGGAAATCCATTATATTTACGATTGTCTTTCTTACAATATAACCTCCATACAGTGCATAACATTCTGATATGGTCATTATATATGACATAATTGTGTCAAGAACTATACGCTATGTCTATATCCTTATTTGCCAGGAATATATATAATAACAGCTGAAATGACATAATAGGTAGTAACTGGCTCATGCCTTGGATATTCTAGAATATAGTTATAGAAATGACTCCCTCAAACAGACAATAGCAGTGCTCTGGGAGTGGGAATAGACTTATATATCTTGTTAAATGGCCTTTTCGTCACAGTATTTAATTCAACTGATTTACTCTTTCCTTGATCTATCAGTCATTCCACATTCACAAACCCATTTTTCCTGTTTTATTTCTCTTTTTTTGGAGGGCACCGATGGGAAATGGACGGCGTGTGATTACGGCTGCGTTTGACTGGTGGTGGCCGCTAGTTTGTGCCAGCTGACCGCTCGCTTACGCATATCCACTTTGTCCAGCCAGATGTAGGCCTCTCCAATCAGGGTCTTCTTCATAAACTTCCCTCCATTTGACACCAGGAACAGCTGTGAAGAGGACGGGGATAAAAGGCAGGAGAAATAGTAAACAAAAATTCAATTAAATAATAGGTAACACTTCAGAATAGGGGGTCAGAATAATGCATTAATTAAGCATTAATTAATGGTTAATTTGTTCACAAGCATTAGTTAAGCAAAAACACACTTAACTTAACATTTTAATCATTAATTACTAGTGTGTTTTTGCTTAACTTATGCTTAATTGTGAACAAATTAACCATTAATTAATGCTTAACTAATGCATTATTCTGACCCCTATTCTAAAGTGTTACCATAAAACCTTTAAATTGTAGTATATTCATTGGATATAATCAACACAATACTTTTTTGATGGTCTTTTAAACTTTTCTATAAAACTTCTTGCACAAATCTTCACTTTTTTCAATGTAGAGTTACAGTTTGATGTAGGATGCGTATAAATTCTCATGAAAAACAGTTCTCAGACCCAACAAAATGGCAAAAAGCAAACTATCACACTTTTTTATTTTTGTCGTAAGGGGGTGAAGAAATGTGGAAGTGAATGTGGGCGGATTATCACATGTGTGTTGCCTTTGGAATGCTGGTTGTAGTGGTATAGACCTGAGATAAACTGACTCCTCAATCACATCAGTCACTACACTACTTTTTTTCTCTTTTTTTTTTTCAAATAATCATTCACGTTTCCTAGCTTCCTTGAGGGCATCTGCTGCCATGAGTGCTGTAAATGCTCAGAGCACCAGTGTTACGGGCTGTAGACTTGTGTAAGACCCTGCTTAATATCACAGTAATAGATATGGCGGACTGACTCTTGCAACAACAGCCCCGGAGCTCCCAGCAGACCAAGAAATGAAAATCTTTAATTGGCCCAAACTCTATTTTACATTTCCTCTGCGTAATTGCTTTTTTCAGGTCGGTACTCCTTCAGGGTCTTGCAAATCATTTGGCTGACTAAGTAATCAATGAGGTGAAGTTAGAGGAAACTTTCAGAACACTGACACCCGTCAGCGGCGATGTTAATACGAGGAGAACACTTAGACGCAGACGGAGCGTAGCGTCTGGACAGGCTTCTGTGAGCTGCTTATCTCATTTAGAAGCACAGCACACAGAACTCATCACCTTGTCTGTAACCGCTAAGGGTCTCTTATGATAACGCATGCTGATGAGTGACTCTCCCTAAGACACTTCAGTTTTGTTGCTCCTATGCATATTGGTTGAATCAATCTATTAGCAAAACGTAGATGTTTATGTTCATATCGCTCTCTAGACCGCAGAACAAAGCCCACTGGATCAAAAAGGAATTTATCTTAAGTTTTAATTAACGTTTTAATTTAATAAAAATCATGTGGTCCACACCACAGCTAATACCATAGACGCAGAAGAACAATATTGTTGGAATCACTTTCATTTGTTTTTGCAGCTGATTAAATGGGATGTAACGCTTAATTCAACTTACGATGCAATATAAGTCATGATGCTGATTTCACGGTATGATTTTCTCAGAGAGACGAATAATAAATGAAAAAATATGGACCAGTATTGGTGCATACCTAGTCGCTGCTAAAACAAAGCAGCATTATTTTTCTCTTTTTTTTTTTTTTGTTAAAAAAATTCAAAATCACAAGTCCTTATCTTAGCCTGATTCCCGATGGCAAGCTTGTAAGAAAGTTTTGTAATTTGATTGGTTTTCATGGGAAATACAAGCACTCGTTATTTGTTTTTGTGTCATTAAAGGACTCAGGAATTAAAATTTCTCCAACGGATTTCTATCAAGTGCACATGATGCATATTAACGTCGTTCGCATCATTCACAGTCGGGTTATTAGAAGAAAACACAGAGCTGAACTTGAATTTCTCCATGGGATTGCTGCTATTAATAATAATAATTCTGCTCATTTTCACAGGTTCCGATGGAATGCATTACATTTGCACATGCTTTTGAGTCTAAAGAATGCACTCTCACACTCATTTTCTGTGCCCCCACATATCATAAGGATAGTGCCAGCTTTTAAAGGGTTTGTTAACCCAAAAATTCAATTTCTGTCATTCCAAACCCATATCTTAACACATATTAAGATATTTTTGATGATATCCGAGAGCCATCTGTCCCTCCATAGACAGCAATACAACTGAAACAATCCCAGGGCAGGAAATGTGGTAAAAAAAAGTCCATGTGGCATCAGTGTGGTGACATCACCACCATGAGATTGATCGGTGTATGACTTTGAAGTACTGCATGTTTTTGAACTGATCTCGCAGTACTTTTGCCCCCAGTTTTGCATGTTTGAGCTGTCTCAAATGAAAATATCTTGCTCTGATATATTTTAAAACATGTCAGTGTCATTGTTCTGTGTTAAGATGCACACCTGTAATATTTTCTTATAAGGCATTTTAGTAAAAG
>JAUCNO010001919.1:0-11046 GCA_032353835.1 Enteromius viviparus
ATATATATAACAATAACTCTATATTCTAGTTTTACTCCATTCTAAGATAACTATATTAAAATGTAAAACATAAAAAAACACATTGAACCCCACTGACTGAAGTTTGGGTAGACATGAGGATGAGTACTAGCCTAAATGATGAGTGGTTTTGGTTTTTAGTCTTCTAACATGTACTGAACTGGTAACATTGCATTGAGGTGGTTGTCGTCAGTTTCCATGGTGAGAAAAGAAAGTGTAAATGAAAGTGTCACCTTAATCAGATAGCGTGTGATGTCACGTCCTGCGATGTCTAAGCGGCGTGTGAGGTGAGGCAGAGAGAAGCCCTCATAAACGGGACAGATGTGAGTCACACCGTCTCCTGAGTCGATCACCACACCGGTCAACAGACCTGCCACACACAGACACACACACACGCTCAGGGTTGCCAAGTCTTTGAAACGGTTTTCCTGCAAACTTGACATAGAACACAACTGACTGAAATAGACCCAGGCTATGCTGATGAAATTTACCAATTTTATTTTCAAGCAGTGATAAAACTCTACTGGATGGCATGTTTTGAAAACAAATTAATTATGAGTGATTTTCAAATCCCGCCTTTTAAATAAAATGGACAATAGCCGATTGATAAAGTTATCGCAATGCTCCCTGAATAAAACAGGTTTAAACATGTCCATGATCATCTAAGGACCAGCATAAACCAGTGACAAGCTTAAATCAGCATCCCAGCTTTAAAACTTAAGGCTGCAGCTGCCTTAAAAGCTCTGGTTGCCATATAAATGGTTAGTTTCCTGAGATTTCTTATAATAGCACATGTGGATTGACTGGGAACATTTTTTTAACGCTACTTAAGCAGATACACTCTCAGAAATAAAGGTAGAGAAGCTGTCACTGGGGCTGTACCTTTTCAAAAGGTACATGTTTGTACCTAAAGAGTCCATTTTGGTACTTAAAGTAAACATATTTGAACCTAATGGGTACAAAGTAGTACCTTTTGAAGAGGTAAGACCCCAGTGACAGCCTGTGTACAGTGTACAATTCACCCAGACATGAATTACTCAATCTTGAGTCATTCCAAACCCATAAGACTTTCGTTCATCTTTGGGAAACAGATTAAGATATTTTCTGATGAAATCTGAGATGCCCTCCATTGACAGTCCTACCACAATCCACGCACAGAAACATAGCAAGGAGATTAGTAAAACAGTCCATGTGACATCAGGGGTTCAACCATCAATTTACGAAGCCGCAGGAATATTTTTGCATGCAAAGAAACTATAATCATTTATTCTGCAGTTATCATTTGGAGAGGATCCCAGAACTGAATCAATGTGATGAGTGGTTTAGTATCCTAGCTGTGTATGCCGGGTCAGAGAACTCTCAGATTTCAGCAAACATATCATAATTTGTGTCCTGAAGATGAACGAAGATCTTACAGGTTTGATGTGAGGGTGAGTAATTAATGGCAGACTGTTGATTTTGGGGTGAAGTGCCCCGGGGATCTGCTTTACCCTGAGCGTAGAGAGTCAGCACGGCCTGGATGGCGATGTAGATGCCGTGGAACTGGTAGGTCTCGAACATGACCTCTGCGATCTTCTGCCGGTTCTTCAGCGGGTTCAAGGGCGGCTCCGTCAGCAGCACCTTACAGTCGGGAGGGTTGATGTTGAGCCGCTGCGGGCCGAAGGTGTGATCCCACAGGTGCAGCATGTCCTCCCAGCAGCGGACTATCCCGTTGTCCATGGGGTACGAGACCTCCAGCATGGAGCGGCACTCGCTCGCCTCTTCACCGACCATCAGATCCTGCAGAGAGAGAATTGACTTCACGAGTAATCTGGAATAATATGAAGACTGCAGAGAACCAAGTGCAAAAAGAGAAGTTGTCTTGACACGCACTTTAGGTTCTGACAGTCATGTGTAGTCTTCTGATGCCTGCCTTTTCTTTGTTACGTATACCATTTACATACATTTGCAACAGTGTGGTGTTTGTCGTATGCTCTGTTTTTTTTTTATATCCTTTGCATTGTGTCTCAGTCAAGCTGCAATAAAAAAGGAGTCAATTATTCAAGCATAAGGATATTGTATTTTTAATTACTCTTATATATTTTTAAGCGTAAACAGTTTTATTTGTATTAAATTCATGTAAAATTTGTCTGTTTATTCAATTAATTATGGATTCTGTATCATGTACGCAAAAACAGCGTGTCATATGCACACTAACAAATTTCCGCAAAGTGCATTTAGCATAGCAAAATCTTTTTTTACATGGCATACTCTACACAGGAGAATTAATCATCAGCTAACGTCAAAAAAGATGTTTTGTGATACATCTGAGAAACATAAATCTGCATTAGAATAATCGATAGCCAATTATCGAATAATATATGTATTGGTAATCTTACATTTTTGTTATTGAGACACTGAAACCGTCAAGTACAAGGAATATATTGCATGAAATAATATCGAATAAGCACTTATACTGTAAAAGATATATTAAAACAAGGAATATTTCAAAATAATAATTCATCTATAATGTCTGAGAGATGTTTTATTGCACTTTTGTTTAATGATGTGTATTAGTGTAGTTTATACTCAACATATACCATATTAGTATTATATATTTATTTGTATTTTGTAATTGTTTCAATATTATTATTTTAGTTGAAGTTTTAGTAGTCATTTTTATTGTTTATGTATGTTTTAAGTATTTATATATTATTTCCTTTTAACAGTTTTTTTAAGTAATGTCATTGTTTAGGCTTTTATTGTTTATTTTCCTTTTTTAATATGTTTTTATATTTTCATACTTTATAGCTTTATCTCTTTTGTTTGGCTCGATAACTCACCTTGATCTCTATATTCCCCACTTTTGTATCTGAGCGAATGATGGGACGTCCCACCAGGGCTGGGAAGATGTGATCGGGAAAATTAGAGCCAGCAAAGCCACACTTGACAAACTGCAGACATGATGAGAGAAGAGTGGTGTAAAAATCAAACCCAGTTCTCTTATACTTGTTCCAGCTTTGGAAGGTCATGCCACAGATATCGCTCTGAATTATCTTGTTTTGAGGAACTGCACCTTCCCCAACTTCCTCGAACTTCCCTGTTTTTACTAAGTTTCCAATCATCAGCCTCCAGACTAGCTCATGACTTAGAGAAGCACCACACTGACAAGCTTCAAAGTTTAAAGCACTTCCTTATTTGTGGCCAATAGCCATGTATTTTTCCCCCTGCCACCTTTTAAGGTGAAGTGAACAGTGTTTGCGAGGAACGTGTTCAGACAGATTTCTGCAATGCAACAGCCTACATCAGGCATGCAACACTGAAGACATGGAAAGCAGTTTACATGTTTAACAGTTTAGTTTAGAAGCTTTTAAACAAGGAATATATTTCGTTCTAAGTTTCAGAAGTATAACAAATTCCCTTCAACATTCATTTAAACACAAATGTGACCCAGGACCACGAAACTATTGGGTACATTTTTCTAAAATGACATTTATACATCATCTGAAAGCTGAATAAATAGGCTTTTCATTTATACACGCTTGTTAGAATAGGACAATATTTGGCAGAGATACAACAATTTGAATATCTGGATACAGAGGGTGCAAAAAACCATGCATATGGTTCTTAGCCATGCATATTGTCAATCAAAACTGAAGTTTTAATAGACTTATGGCAGGAACTTAATATCTTTATGTAGCATTTGTAACAATATCTTTATTTAACATCCTAATTTTTGCATAAAACAAAAATCTATCACTTTTGACCAGTTCAATGTGTTTCTGGCTATTGTTACAAATATACTTGTGCTACTTCGCACAGGTTTTGAGCTCCAAGCTCACATACAGTGTGACTGTTCAGTGATATTCTAGAGCAGCAGATATATTTCTTACACATAGTTTAATCATGACGTGTGTATCTCTTACCCCGGTCCCATTGTCACAGACGACTACTTTCCTCCCGCTGCTGTCCATGCTGGTTCAGAGGAGCTGCAGGACTGTCAGTGTGTTGGGTGAGGATGTAGACGCCTGTCTGTCTCAGTCAGGCTAGTTTGTGAAGTGAGGTCAGATTTAAAGGGGCCGGTTTACCTGAGGAGGAACTTAGCTCCGCCTTCATTGCAAGACCTCAAATCCCTGAGCAAACACCTTTTATCTTGCACAGTTACACTTTAAATATATACCATTTAATGGAAAAATACACAAAAATCCTGCAGTAAAATCTGTTAATTGTTTATATATTTTATCAAATACATTATATATATATATTTAAAAAAATAGTTATTAGTTATGTATCCTTTTAGTTAAAAATAATACCCCCCCCCCCCCAACAATGCATTCAAATGATTAATCACGATTCATCCAAAATAAGTTTTATATGAATATAAATATAGACATGTGAATTTTTTCTAAATATATGTTGTATGTGTGCAAATTTATATATACAAAATAAATATATTATGCAAACAAAAACATCTTTTAGATGTGATTGTAATCGTTTGACGGCATTAATTAAAATAAAACTAGTCTAGACTAGAAATAAACTAAAATATAAGTCTAAGCTGAATTTGCACTGACTGATCTTAAAATATATCTGTGCCTGTGTTTTGTCTCAAGATGCACACCAGTAATGCTTTTTTTCTAAGCACGTTTATAAAAATTGCTAAATAAATAAAATGTCCTAATTGGCCAATCCTGATTTAGACCTAAGCCCTGTCTGTAAAACCTGGCCATCAATTTAAAATAAATTATGTTTTGTTTTGTTTTTTATACAAATGTGCATCAGTAGATCAGGATCTCATGCAGATAATATTTTTACTCATTGTTAAATAACTGGTGATTTAGGTTTTGTAAAGTATTATTTGAACAATGGCAAATTAGTTTGATTCGCCGTTTAGCATCTGATAATCACACTTTGACTCTCTTAGCTTCAAAAATAATTTCATTTATTTCAAAATAACAACAGACAAATGAAAACGACAGTCCGGTTCTTCGTGTGACTTCAGTGAGTATGGGTGTGGAAATGACGAACGGCGGACCATCATGCAGTTCGATGCCGTCCTCAAAGTGTAGGCACATAAAAGACTGAGTGACTCTGTTCGCTGAGATGAGACGTTAAAACAGAAACCTGCTCGCTCGTTGTTGTTGCAGCACTGTTTGGTGGCTCAGAAATGGACAGCATATTTCAAGGTAAGCAGCATTATTATTAATATCTACATTCATCCCAACTACATGATTATATTCACAGTTCAATGGACCTAACAGCAAAATGCACGAGCAACTGACACAAGCTACACTATATTCTTATAAAAACATACAGCAGCAAGTTACTTCTACCTTCTGTTTTCAGCATTACAAGCAGATCAAAGCGTTTCATGTTTGGAGTGCTAAGAAAGGCCTGGCTGGATGCTCTAGACTACACGTTCAATACAAAATTTGCATAGTCCTTCTGTGCGATAGGTGTTATGTCGTGTGAGTGTTAGAATGATTTAAAAAGCCAATGAACCTGAAGAGATCAATTTGGCACATGCCTTTTAAGAGGTCCTCTTCGGTCAGGGACGGACCAAACGCAGAAAAGAGAGTAACTGAGTCCATTTCTCTACCTCCAATCGAGTCTTTGCTTTAAGTGCATGTCTGAGCAGCAGTCTGGACGCTCCAGACTCTGGTGTTTGTTGTTCACGACTCAAAGTCGCTGTCGCTGCTGACTGATATGTCTGGTGTGGAGGCCCCGGTCCCCCGCGGCCCCGTGCCTGAGCTGCAGTCGCTGTTCTCCCCCGGGCTCCCGGGACGGTGCGGGGAGGAACCCTGGAGGTGCGTGTTGTGCTCTGAGGAACATTCTGGAGAGCTTCCAGGTGGAAGGAGAGAGGAATCCTGCTGCAGCCTGGAGGAGAAAAGAGAGAGGGAGAGGTAGATGAATATTTACTCTTGAGATGCTAATCAAACTCCTACACTCTTAAAGGACTGGTTTAATAGCCTAAACTTCACAAATTTATCATTTTGTGTTTTTTTTTATATTTCTACTCTATATTTAAAATAATGACAACTATTTTAATAGTTTTGTTTAACATTAACAACACCAAAGGAGCAATAAAATACAGATTGGCTTGTATTATTCAAACAAATTTTGCCACTGTAAAAAATGCTTTTCTTAGTGTCGCAGTCGGTGGCTGTCATTCCTCTGAGCCCGATCCAGAACCAGATTAAATCCCAGAATCCTCTGAGCCCGATCCAGTCTGGGAATCCGCTCCGCCCTGTTCCCGTTACATGGACCTGGCCCGCCGTCCCTCCCCCATTATCCGCCTCCCTCCTGAACTCATTAAAGACTTTGTAGAGTGTCTGGAAGCCACTCTTAAGGAGGGGGATGGTGTCACAGTCTGTGGCTGTCATACCCTAAGCAGCCACCAGAGGGTTCCTTTTTTCTAGTTTTTGTTGTGTGTTCTGGACTTTGTTTCCCATACCTTCAAGCACCTCTGATTGCCTCATTGTCACCAGCTGTTTGATCACCTCCACCTGTTAGTAACTAATCCATTTGCCCTATTCCATATATACTCCAGTTTGTATTTTGTTACTGTATTGTTGTCTATGTCACTCTGTGTGCCGCTCCGCTCTACATGGCTCTGTCCTGGATTTTAATTAAAAAGAACTAACTGCAAACAGATTTTTTTGTTCTGTGCATTCGCGACACTTTTTTTTTTTTTTTTTTAAGGTTTTTTGTTTTGTTTTCAGCCAAGATGTAAAACAAATAATCTTAAATCAAAAAGGATTTTCTAGAAAGTAAAAAAAAAAATTTAATTATTTTTTTATATACTTTGGCTGAAAAAAAGAGTGTTTTTTGCAGTGAAGACAAATCTCAGTTAATCACAATGTCTGTTTGTGTGTGTGTGTGTGTCTCGATCATTCACTCTAGCAGTGTAGCTGTAATAGAGTGTGTACCTGTTTTTAGCAGACGCCGCTCTGTCCCGCTGTCTTCTGTTTTTGAACCAGTTGCCCACCTGAGTGGGTGTAAGTCCCGTGGCCTGAGCCAGGTGACGCTTTCTGGAGGGGTTTGGATAAGGATCCTGCAGATACCACTCCCTCAGGAGACTGCGGGTCCGCTCCTGAAAACACAGAACCATCACAATGACTTCAGGGCTACAGTAGCGTTGGTAAGATTGGTAAGATTTTTCAAAAATGTTATCAGATTAAAACAGTGAAGTTTATGACAACTGTTTTCTATTTGAATATGTTTGTATGTGGATACGGTGCATATTTATTATGTATACATAAATACACACACATACACTATATATTTTGAAAATATTTCCATGCATATATTTATATTCACATAAAATGATCTAAAAATATTTTAAATGTATAAACAACATATTTTTCTTTAACATATACATGCATGTGTATTTATATACACAGTACACACACATATTACGTAAACAAAAAAACTTCTATTTTGCACTATTAATAAATTTGGTGAGGCTTAATGTCTTTGCATGGATAACAGCATTTATCTCATTAAAGCACATTTAAAATAATCAGTCTGCAGGGCGGGATATTTATAGATCACTATAACCTGGAGAATCATTGCTAAAGAGGATCAGTCTCATTACACTGGCAAAAACAGCGTAACATCTAAAAGAACCCGTTTTTTCAAGTCAAAAATGAACTTTCCCACACAAGCAGTTCCTTTGTTGCAATTCGCTTCGCATTATACGCTCGTAGCCATGCAGTTGTTTATATTTCATCTTGATGTCCTTGGAAATCCAAGCTAAGAAGGGCAGAAGTGGGCTTAAAGCACTGCTCTGGGATCGGGCCTTCTGAAGTCAATCCCAGTTTGTGTCCTGCATGTCTTTTCTGGTTTACCGTCCGATTCCGCTTTATTTGCTGCTTCCGCACCTGTGTGAAGTGAACCGGCAGAGGCAGACCACTTCATAATCCACTCTCCGTTTCAATTCACATTCGGCCGCTCTGCAAAAACAATCACGGACTCGGAGAGTCGTTACGAGGGCTTTGCAAAGCAGTTTAGCAGCGAGTTAATCTGGAGCAGGGTGAAAAGGTATAAAGTCATGATGGGGAATGAGAGCTTAGCTGCCACAGGTGGTCCTGAGCTCAAGAGGCTTAAGAAGCGCCGGGACGGTCTCTGCCTGCAGGAGTCATAGCTGCTGGAGAATAACGCCACGTTTGCATTGTCGCGTGGACAATGAAGCGCAATTAAGCCCTCATTTGACTGTTTAAATACACTTTAAGAGCTATTTCTGCTCAAGTCGGGCCCTTCAAATGTCTTTGTTTGTCGGAGCCTAATATAGTCAGCTGGATTCAGTAACATTTAGTTATACGTTTTGTCCGGAAACGTAGGTTTTGCAACAAAAAGAAGGTTGTGTTTTTAATAAAGTGCACAGATAATCAGATGCAAAGCCTTAAAAGTCATGTACACTTTTTCAAATATTGCATTTTCAGCATGCATTTGTCATTTAGACTGTAAAAGGTTGTGTTTTTAAAGTTGCCAATAAGGAATATTGCAGCACATTTAACAACAACATATACTGATTGTGTATTTTACATCAAATTGGCACATTGCACATTGCATTACAAATAGCTAGATTGTTTTCTGAACGGTGTGATTTAGTTTCTGTGTAGAAATAGTGGAGTTTAAATAATTAAATCAGCTTAGACTATCAATCAAAAGATTGTATTTAAATGATCTGAAATACTTGAAATTAGTTTTGTGGACAAGTATGCTTATGAATTTCTTAAGAAGACTAAAGTGTGAAGGCTGATGGATTTATTTGAGAGCGTTGCAACTTTGAAGAAGTTTACATATGAAGGATGCACGGTCACAGCACAACCTTCTTTCCATCTTTGCTGTTTCTAAGCTTTAATGACTAACATTAATGTAAAATGTGGCAAGTGAACATGTCCAGAATATCCTTTCTTAACTTTACACTCTCAGAAGAAAGGCACTTTTGTAGCATACCTTATAAGGGTGCATATAAGCATGTGCTTACAGTAGGCTACTTTAAAGTACACACAGTGGTGCCCAAATGTAGAACACAAGTATTTTCAGCAGCTGCAAATGTTTTAAAGTCAGTTATTGCTGGCTTTTGCTGTAGTGTGTCGATAGGAAATATCAGTTTACATTTTTAAACATTAATTAATTTGATTTTTGAGATCTGATCTGATCTAAACCCGGGATGCTTGAAGAAACATGCTGCGAAGCTGAGAAACCCAAGTGCAGAGGCCAAAAACTGCTTTAAACTCAAATGATGCTCACACCAAATGTGGACTAGAAGAAACATGACATTATCACGACAGCATCCTCATGATACTTTTTGTTTTTTTTCTTCTCAGTCGCAGATTTTACTGAGAAGTTCCGCTTGTGTCTCACCTTGGAAGCAACACATCTTCTCTTCAGACCATTTTAAGCCAGCAATATAATATTTGTTAATTAATTGTTAAATTAAATAAAACAACCCAGCGTCTTAACCCCACCTGATGGGTCAATATAAGTTAAAGTGTAATATTTGGGTTGCCCAAATTGGGTTGGCCAAGTATAGTAACTCTAGCACTGAGCCCCGTTCACAACAAGGTGTTTCCCGCGCGTCTCACCTTAAAGCAATGCGTCTTCTGCTCTCCGTCCCAGATGGTCCGAGGAAGGGGGAACTTCTTCCGGATGCGGTACTTCTCCACCGGGCCCAGGGGCCTCCCCCGCAGGCGCTCCGCCTCGCGGTAGTGCGCGTCCAGCCACAGGTCCTGGAGTTTGGCGTGGGACTCCCGAGTGAAGCGGTGGCTCTGCAGGATCTGATAGAGAGCCTCGAAGTTCCCGCCGTGGAAGGCCACCAGCGCCCGCGCGCGCATCACCGACTCCTGCCGGTTGAGCAGCTCTCCGGCGGAACCGGGAACCGCGGCGGGCAGCGACCAAAGGAAGCGGCCCAAGCGCTCCATGTCCCCGGTCTCCTCCAGGTTCTCGCAGACCCGAGCCACCTGCTCAGGTGTGAACAGCGGCAGCGGAAACATGACTAGGTTTTTGGGTTGAGTTCGGCGCGCGCGTTTATATCACCATTGCGCGCGAGTTTAGCTTTACAAGTACTCCAGGATACACCTGTTATATAAGGCCCCTCTAAAGCGAGCGATTTCCCGGTAGGATAGATCTGCTGGGAATCGCGGAACGGCGGCGTCCTCCAGTTCTAGTAAAGGAGGAGCGGCAGAAGTCAAGCCTATTTATAGAGAGATTGAATTAGCATCTTTGCGCTTGTTTTGAGGAGGATTATGCGCCTCGGTCATTAGCCGCTCGGCGGGGGTGCTGCTCGCCCAGGGACTGACGGGATGATCGGGTTGTTTGACTAACTGAGAAGCACATTAACTGGCACACACTTATTTCGTCCTGCATGCTGGATGAATGGAAACCTGATGCAGCCAGTGAAAACCGACCTGGTTAATACAGCACATGAACATTTCTATAGCGTGATGAACATGCAAGGGAATTTTTCCAGTTTGCAGATTGGTGCATGCATCTCCCCCCCCAACCCCCCCCTTAATAATAAGTTGCATTTATAATAATTTAGCATTTATTTATTAAATGTAGTAAACTGGTTGCAAATTATTTCTGGTTAGTGACTGACTAGTAAAATAAGAATATAGCAATTTCTTTTAAAATATTTATTTAAATAATAAATAATCATAAAAAATTTTTTATTAGTTTTTAATAGTTTATTTACAAATAACAAATATTTACTCATTTTAGTAACTAAAAATATATTTATATGTATTATTTGCATGTTTACATGATGCATGCCTTTTTTTTTAAAGTTTTTTAAAAGTAAGTCGCATTTATAATAATTTAGCATTTACTTAAATCTATTAAACAAGTTGCAGATTATTTAGTCACTAATTACATCTAGTCACTTGTGTCCTAAAGGGGTCATCCGGTGGTACGTGCACTTTTTCAAGCTGTTAGGACTGAAATGTGTGTTGGGAGTGTGTGTACACAACACAGTCTCACGAGCAATTCGTACATATTCGTACGAGGTGCCGAAATTGTGCCAATTCGTACTAATTCGTACGA
>JAUCNO010001921.1:10042-21229 GCA_032353835.1 Enteromius viviparus
TATTATGACGAGAATTAAACTTTATTTATCAAATGCAGAGACGGTCTCTGTAGTCAAGATGACGGAAATCACTGGAATATAATCAGACTGATTTGCATAATTGGATTTTTTTGTTAATATCAAATTACTGGAGGGTAAAAAATGATCAGAAATATTCAGCATCATTGTTATTTTTATTATTATTTGTCTAGTGAAGTCTGTTCTTCACTATTCATCAATATTTGCCCCCAAAAGGACCTTTTTAGATTTTTTTTTTTTTTTTGCTATTTTCATTTTTAAGGCCCTATTTGGTTCATTTGCAGAGATATTGCATTCTCAATATGGCTCCAAGAAGAGTAAAAAGTTTCACATTGCACATTTTCAGTAGCCAAAACCAAATGTGGGTCACCAAAATCAAAATTTGAATGACGATATATGAGCTTAATCATTTTGCCCATAAGATTTCTGAGAGAGGACATTTACATCATGCAATATCTAATATCAGGACTGTTGCATGTTTCATTAAAGGTTCTCTATGCAATGTTGCAGAATTTAAGCTCGATTTCATTTTTTATCTTAAACCGTATGCATCACCCCTTGATCGTCTTGCTGTCTGCCCTTTGGATACATTGGAAAAAAAACCCGGTCTCGAAAGACAACACAGACGCTGCAATACCGAAAGAAACACTTTGGGCACCACAACAAAAACAAACTTCGGCCAAACATCCGGCAAGAAGAGGTGGGGTTTAATGTGTGCTAAACCCCACCTCTTCTTGCCGATTGGTTGGCTGAAGTTTGTTTATGCTTTGGTGTACGTCCTGTACCCCTAGTGTTTTGCAAGATGGCATAGAGCACCTTTAACACTACAAATACAGAAGCCACAGCTCACATTGTGAAATAGCCATACTGGCATGAGTGTTGTCTGTTACATAAGTCACAGCTCTGTGATTATTTCTCTTTGTGACATGGTTTCTTGGCTGAAGTAGCATAAGGCTGGTCCTCTGGGAGATTAGTAGATGGCTAAAACTGTAGAAAATAGAACCAATGTTTATCCTGCTGGATATTTCACGCGTTGCATTTTATTTAGCCTCACTCATTATGTAAATGGATTATTTGAATTCATGACAGACATCTGCAGAGTTTACACCACGGTCACGCTTCCTGTGTGTTTTGTCTCACACAAATTCACTGGCTCCCGGATCGTTCAGCCTGTGTTTGTCCCAATGCCTGATGTGTGGCGTTTGCTTACAGAACGGCAGAACCCCTCTGCATTTGGCTGCCTATAAGGGCCACATTGCTGTTGTGAGGATTCTCCTGGCAGCTGGCTGTGACCTGGATATTCAGGATGATGTGAGTATAACATGTTTGCAATATTTTCACTTCTGAGCAAAAAGCACACAGATCTGCTCTCGTAAAAACAATTTGCATCATTGGTGTTGTATGATATTTTGCTTTTTGTTCGGTTAATCGCATTTTTTTTTCAAATGTAACTCTTTACACAGCTCTCAAAAGAACGATACGAAAATGTTTTACAGTAAATATACAGGCCCCTTAAGTCAGCGTTTACACATTCATTTGTAAGATGATGTGCAGTGGACGTCAGTAAATACATGCAACTGCAATCAGGATGACAAAAATGAGGAGAAAGAGAGCAAAATGCTTAAATATTTATAATACAATCTTAAGGTTTTGCTACTAACTAACTAACTAATTCTGATTTTATTGTTCAGGCTGAGGTTGTACCAGAAAAACCTCATTTAGGACCACATATACTGTAAAAGTGGCACAAATCACAATGAAAAAGATCAGACTCTGTGTGGTTTGTGCTGTTCAGACAAAGTCACATGAGGAAAAAAAGGCAACATTTTAGTATGTTAGGACCAGTTCTCACTATTAACCAGTTGCTTATCAGTGTGTCTAATAATAACATTATATGGAATAATTAGTTAATAAAATATAGCGTGACTGGTAAATACGATTTTAAGTCAACTAAAATCTGATAAATGTCTGTGTATAATATAAAAAAAACTTAGTTAGTTTAGTCACTGTGTTACATGGACCCGCATGCCGTTCCAATCCCATATGACTTTATTTTATGGAAGACAAAAGGAGAAGTTTTCAAGTAACTTAAGACAAGGCATAAAACAACCATAACTCATGCATTATATGTCAAGTCAGAAGACAAATGAGGAACAGACCACATCACAGGTCTTTTGAAACTGATACTTTTGGTATTTTGCTGTTCACGTTGTGTCTCGGCCTTTAGGGCAGGTGATATTTCACAATACAAACTCTAAAAAAAACTGTGTTTGGGCAACCATGCCGTTTTTTGTTGTTTATTTTGTTTTCTACGCTAGAGAAAGAATCATGATTTTACAGATGTCAGAATCGTCCTTTAGTGCTCTAAAGGAAACTGAAAACAGAGAAAAGGAGAATGATCTGTTGTCGTTTTATGACCAGAAATCTGTAGGAAAGACTGGCCCAAAAAATATTTTTCTGCCTTGTTTTACAATAGGAAATGTGAGCTCCCTTTGCACAATGGCAAAAGAGCTGATGAGAGTAACACATACCTCCCTCTTAAAGTGCTGTTATACTTGCTTCATAAGTAACACACTGCAGCCAGAATCACCACAGACTGACTGAGGTTTCAGTGGAAGTATAATATAACGTTTTATTTTTTAATTCTTTTGGCTATTAGGGTGACCAAACGGCTTTACACAGAGCAGCTGTGGTGGGAAACGCTGATGTCATTTCAGCTCTCATTCAGGAAGGATGTGCACTAGATAGACAAGACAAGGTAAATATTTCTCATTCGCTTATGCAAGAAAAAGAGTTATTACTGCAGGAATAGCAGTGATCTGTTTACAGAGACTTTCATTGCTGATATGTAAAGGATAATGTGCGTTCAACTAGTTGCTATTGGAAAAAAAGATTCTGATAGGACGATGACTTGACGTACTGTACCTTACTACACGTTAATACACAGCTACTTGCTAAATAAATACATAAATAAATAAATTGACTTTAAATACTGGTTTAAGTGGAAAAAGTGTAGAGTATTGTAACTATGGAGGAAATCAATTGCTTTGTACAATTATACAATCAAGCATACATTTAAGCTATTTATGTATAAACGTTTTTCATTCATTTATGAGGAAAGTGCATCAGTAAATATAAACCATTTGATCCCATGCTTGCTGTATTTGCAGATTAAATTCCTAATTTGGTAAGATTCAATTTATGTATAAAAATAATGAACAGCTTTTGTGAAATGTTTTTATTATATATATTTATGTATATTTATGTATTACTCGGCTCTCGGGAATGCTTGATTCTGATTGGTCAGTTGAGACATTTGCAGGTTCGTTCTTTTCAAATAATAACCGTTCCAAAGTAATAAGACATATTAGCCGGTACTACTTGTATGTATGCAATCCCTGCGCGCCAACAAAGATTACCATTCGGCCCCATCTTGTGACAAACACTGGACAACATAAGGTGCAATTTAATACTTGTAAATAACTAAAATACATCCGTTATTATATATTCATATATAGATGTTATAAATTGTCTTACTAATGTTTGAATTTTAGTCACATGGTACTATATCATTTCGCGGAAAACAAATATACCAATTAAATGTTTCAAATTCATATTCATGTCCATTTTTTTCCCTTATGTGCCAAGTAGCCATGTAATAAGTGGGATAATGTACAGACAGCCTGTAGTTATCACAAAATAAGCCCCTTCAGCGTGATGCAAGATCACACTGTCGGGGCTTATTTCCGGATTTTTATTTATTTATTTTTAGCAGTTATATTCTCTATTTTTCTCAGGATGGGAACACAGCGTTACATGAGGCTGCATGGCACGGCTTCAGTCAGTCTGTCAAGCTGCTGGTGAAGGCCGGATCCAACGTTCATGCTAAAAACAAGGTATAAGGCACTGGCATAAGCAAAAATAACCTCAACACAAAATTATTTGCATGGTTGTTATTGATCTTACTAGTGTTTAATTTTATATAATATAATTAATTAATAAATTAATTATATAATTTGAATACAATTGTAAATATACAGCACAGCCTCAAGTGCCCACTGCTATAATAAAGCAATCAGCGCATCATTAAAAAATAATGTTAATGTGATTATTGTTTTAATAATTCATGAAGCTGCATCCTTCCATCAAAGGTTCTAGCACTCATATGCATAATTAATACAAGGTCTTGCTGTGCAGTGGAATGATTCTGTCAGTGATCTAGTTGAACATATAGCAGGAGATCAGTTCATGTATTCTCTCTCAGGCAGGAAACACGGCTCTTCATCTAGCGTGTCAGAACGGTCATGCTCAGAGCTCAAAAGTCCTGCTGCTGGGCGGCTCTCGTCCCGACAGTAAGAACAGCGTAAGTACCTTTAAACTCTTCTCTGTCTATTTGATTCTTCCAGTCAAAGCAAAAATTATTCATACACCAGACATAATTTTTGTTGTTTTTTTTACTGGTGGGTGCAGGACACTCCTACCAAGTATTACATGTTCCTGGACCAACATCTTTGTTGACCCTGAAACAACATTTAAAGGATTAGCTCACTCCAAAATATTGTAATTAAACACCTTCATGTCGTTCCAAACCCAAAAGACCTCCGTTCATCTTCGGAACAAAATTAAGATATTTTTGATGATATCAGAGAGCCATCCATCCGTCAATAGACAGCAATACAACTGAAGTGATCCCAGATTCACAAACATAGCAAAAACATTGGTAAAACATGCAACATCAGTGGATCATTCTCACTTTTGCGATGCTACGAGAATACTTCTTTGCACAAATAAAACAAAAATAAGATAATTTACTCTTCTCCCGTGACTTACGTCTTTCGCCATGCTCAATGCAACGTATACGCAAACTTTAAAACAATCAGCCTTGTTTATATCCAGGTGAAAGCACACACATGTGCGTAATCTACAGCTGTTTGCACCTAGAAGAAAGTGTACCATTATGCAGTAATGTTCTCTAAAATGGCAGAAGACGTAAGTCATAGGAGAATAATGGTTGAATATATGATGTTATTTTTGTTTTCTTTGCACAAAAAAAGTATTCTCCTAGCATCGAAAAACTTTTGATCCACTGATGTCACATGGACTTTTTTACCAGTATTTTTACCATGTTTCTGGACCTGGGATCATTTCAGTTGTATTGCTGTCTATGGAGGGACATAAGATTTGGACAATGGACAATTTTTTTAGTTTAGAATGAA
The DNA here is from genome assembly GCA_032353835.1 of Enteromius viviparus. Taxonomy (NCBI): domain Eukaryota; kingdom Metazoa; phylum Chordata; class Actinopteri; order Cypriniformes; family Cyprinidae; genus Enteromius; species Enteromius viviparus. The sequence continues at coordinate 15,277 of JAUCNO010001921.1, forward strand.
GATCTTACAGGTTTGGAATGACAAGGGTGGATATTTAATGACAGAATTTTCAATTTTGGGTGAACTAACCCTTTAACCAATCAGATTTGAATAACCAGTTTATAGTTTTTGTGGGGTTTAAGCTTACAGTGTTTTTAGGTGTAGGGATATGGTCAAGACTACATTTTTGGATTACAGTGTTGTTTCAGGGTCAACAAAACACGTTGATCTAGGAACACATCTTCTGTAACTCTGAAAAATCAGGATGTGCATCAGAGACTGTAGGTCATTATGTTAATGGGGATAGCAAAAACTAAACTTTTCTAAACTAAACTAAACAAGATATAATGTAATAAGTATTGGTTTATGTCTCTCTCTTTTCTTTGGCTGTGTGTTTGGCATTTAAACAAAAGTTGACTTGTTTGTTTAGGTTGGTGACACGTGTCTGCATGTGTGTGCTCGATATAACCATGTGAGTGTGATCCGAGCGCTCCTGAGTGCCATCTGCTCAGTGACCGAAAGAAACCATGTAAGAACTTGAAATATTGTTTAAATGGTGTTTTGCTGGTCCTTGAGTGATATGTAATTATGTCCATCCTAGAGATGTTTCTAAATTCGTCTCTAATTCAGAATCTCCTCCAATGTTCAGACAGGAGACACGGCCTTACATATAGCAGCTGCTCTGAATCACAGGAAGACTGTACGCATGTTACTGGAGGCTGGAGCCGACAGTCGCATCAAGAACAATGTGAGCACCTTTAGAAATATTGGGTTAGCAGCTTAGCTAAGATGTACTATATTGCCAAATGCATTGGGACGCCCCTACTAATGAACAGGTTTGACTACATTAGCATGCAGTCTTAATGTTTTAGCAAATGATGATATTCTAAAGAATTGTGTTATTCTAATTTCATAACAACAAATTGGACATACACCGGTATTGTCATGCTAAAGGGTCCTAAGGCACAGTTCGAAAAAGAAATGATTGGTTGAGTCAGACCTCTACTGCTCTTCCTCACCAAAACCAATGACTTATGCATATGGGTATAGTCATTTTAGATACTTCCAAAACTGTTGCAACAGAGATGGAAATACAGTTTTTAAATACATTATGCTTGATTATGCTTAAATCTTTGTTGCCACAGTTTTGGAAGTGCCTCTTTCTGTTTTAAAGAAGGGGGCGTCCTAATACTTTTGTCCATATAGTGTATGATGCATTGATGCGGTTTCACAAAATATCAACAGACTATTGTATTCTTAGCTGAATTTTCATGGGCAAGTTTGTTAAATTGTTTGGATGTTTGTAGCTGCCATTGGCATGTAGCAGAAATGACCCATTTATCTGTTTGAGTATGCACATGATTTTTCTGTCTGAATATTTTTGGGTGAAGACGGGAGAGACTGCTCTTGATCAGGCTCGTGAAAATGATAATCCTGAAGTGGCGCTGCTGCTCACCAAAGCTCCACAGGTAAGAAAACACACACACATGCTTATGAGCAATTCACAAGAGCTCATTTTTTATAGTTTTATTATATGCATAACAGAAAAAAGGGATTAAATATCAGATTCTGTACACATTAGATTTAGGACCACATTTGCAAATGATCCAGATCACAAGCACAAAAAAAAATGTAATAAAAAAAATGTGTTGACTGAATTATCACATTAATATGTGATATTGTTCAGCTGAGTGAAAAATTAAGATAAGCAACATGTGACTTAATATCTGTATTTACATGTAGAGCTTCACTCGAGGACGCACTGTGAGGAAGAGGAGGGACAAGATGAAGACTGAGGGTCGAGCGCAGTCAGTCCCACGTGATGAGATGCTGCCGAGAAAGGTAAAGGAGTAAAGCTACTCCTCTCTTAGACACAATCAGTTCTGAATGAGCATCTGTACAAGAGGGAGATGAAGTTCAAACATCCTGTCACTAAATCTTATGTTAGCAATAATCATTAATTATTGAATATTTATACTCCCAGAGTAATATGACGCATCAGATGAGAAATAACATTCTTAATCATTAAAAGTTCTGATTGTACCATAGTCACTACATCTATCTTAAGACATTTTTAATGTTTTAATTCTTTAGGTCTTGTGTGTAGAACTTCTTTCTTTCAACAATACTTTAGGAGCAGCCAGTGTTACTGGTTTATAAGTGAATACTACTGTAAATGCCATAGTATAGACCAGAAAAATAAAACTAGAGGTAAAAAAAATCATACATGATACATTATTTGAGATAATTAATAAATACATGATTGTAACATCCAGTCATTAATTTTTCAATAATCCATTACACTTGGATGTAAAAAATGTAGAGTAGGAAGCGATCTGTCTGTACTTTTGTTTCATTATGAATTTTCATTAGACTTTTGGCTAGGACTCTCAGTTCATGTTTATAACGACTCCATAGATTTAGCTGGTCTTTGTCAAAGATGTGACTCTTGTGTTTGTGCAGGACAGTGCATCTCCTGCAAATGACACTCCTGGAAGTGACAGCTCTCTCCGCCGGAATGACACAGAGGCACGCACAAACAGAAATGCTGAGAAGAAAGTCAAAGACAGGGTTAGTCAGGCATGCGTTTTCTAGTTCAGGGAATGATGTATAATATGCGAGTTATATTATATGCTAAGTGCAGAGTCCTGAGTTTATATTTCAGTAGTGATCGGAATTTGCGTGTAAATAAACTCCTAATAAGTTCTGCTTTCAGTGACTTGTGTCAGAGAGCTCTTATGGATTGTGTGCTGTTTCTTGCAGCTTTCGCCATCAGATGCCCTCATTCGAAGACAAAATAAACACAGTGATCAAAAGAAGAAGAGTAAAACAGAAAGTTCACCTGCTCTTCCTCCTCCTCATAACTACAAAGCGTTTCAGCTCTATACTCTCTACAGAGGCAAAGACGGCAAGATCATGCAGGCAAGGAACCCGATATTGTACATGTCAACTAGCATTCATTCGAGTATTAGACTGTCTAATATCTTCTAACACTTTATTTTGATGGGTCCACAACATACTACATACTGACTTTCAGAAATTTTGCAAGTATATGCCAACTTATTTTACTAACCCAAAACCTACCCTAACAGTCCACTCGGAGTTAGTTGAGTTAGTTAACCATTAAATTACTTAATGGTAATTAGTTGAATGTCTAAAGTGGACTATTAAAATAATGTAACCATAGAACCTATTAGAAAACTTTACATTTATTATTGAGTCATGAATGTGTGTTATCTCTATTAAAGGCCCCACTGAATGGCTGCAGGTGTGAACCTCTCATTAACAAACTGGAGAATCAGCTCATGGCCACCAAAGAGGAGATGCAGTCAGAGATTCACACTGTACAGGAGCTCATGAACAGCAAGATGGGACAAATGGAGCGCAAGAACAAACATCAGGTGCATACAGCCTAGACTTCACAAGACCTACTGACATTAATGCCTGCTTCATCATTAAGGGTCCATATGCTGAAATTTACCTTTTCAAAAAACTTGACCTACTGTTTATCTGAAAGGCAAAACTCAAAAGGCCAATATCAATTTTAATTCAGCTGCCCATAATTTCTAAGTGCTTGAACTTCTATGGAACATTTCATTCAATATTTTTATGTACATAACTTGTGTGTGTGTGTGTGTGTTTTGTTGTGGTTGGCTATTGTGTGTGTTTGCAATTTCAGCTCAGAGCTCTAGATAAGATCACTTTAGAGAGAGTGTCTGCTGAGAGGATTGAGTGTTTACATCGCATTGACAAGCGAGCCATTCAAGAACGCTTGGATGGAGAAAAAAGACAGGTAATATTCACCAGTAAACGTACATGCAGATAATATTACACACTATTTTGCATGTATGAGAAACCGATAAGAACAGAGTAAAATTCACTGTAAAAAAATAAGGCAGGTTTGGTTTCCAGTTGACCGTAAAAAATACGGTAACAACATTTCAGGTTTTAAGTTAAATTTACAGTTAAATACCATCATTTCATTAATTGATATAATGTTAATATACCAACCAAAGTACCGAAATTTGTTTTATACCTTTGAAATACACAGATAATGACCAAATGCTGATGTGGTCATGAGAAAGTCACATGATGAACCAAAGCCCATCACAAGCAGCTTTTAAATATAAACTGATATAAATAAATATATAAACATCATCATGGTGAGACTCATTAAACTGAAATACGCAATAAATATTCATTTAACAATATTACATGTTATATACAGTTCCAATAAACAACTCATAAGAAACAGTTATTTCAAAGAAAAAAACATCAAACTGAATTTGAAATGCAATGCAGGGAATCTCAGTTTACAGGAATTTATTATTGAGCAGATTTTTACTATTAAAAAAACTATTCTTTTTACAGTGTAGATGTAAAAACGACTAATACTGTTTTTTTAGTGATCTTGATCTAATCATTGGATTTACAGTCTTTACCTAATCTTTCGATTTCTGTAAGCAGGCATCAGTGGTCAGCGATCTCAAGAACTGGTGCCTTTCAAAGATCCAAAGTTTGGAGACGCGTCTTTCTGGCGATCGCAGCAGCACTAAGTTACAGCGCTCTTCGTCTCTCACCGACACCCTTTCAGATTGTGATCCCTGCTCCCACACAGCTGTACCACACACATCTGGTGCCAAAGCCTGCTATTCTCCATCAACAAACCAACCAGAGGCTGTAGCAGTGAGCACAAGTCCTGAGGATGGATCGGCCGGGTACTATGTGATTGAGGTGGACCGTGTCTCACCGGGTATGATGCTCGTGACTGGACGGATGAATGAACAGCCACACACACATTCAGCGGTGTTTCTCTCTTTCTCACACACAGACAGCAAAACAGATTTTCTGGCTCATCTCACATGCAGACAGGACTGCATGCAACATTAATAGTTTTCCTGTGTTTGTTCTCATTTATATAAAGGCTTATGTAAGCGTCACATAAAATACGTGTTACTTATGGTCATTAGAAGTCAAATATAAAAAAACAGAATATCTTTATACACATATGAAGGTGTATCAGACAAAATAATTTATTTCAGGAAATAAAAATATTTTCTTTTTTTATTGTATTAGTTTATATAATAAAACTTTACAGTATTCCGGCGTAATAATCAAGGAATTTTGCTGCCGTGAGTGAAGCAGGCGCAATGAAATGATGCCGGAATGAGAGTATAGTTCCTAGTCATATCAGCCTAAAAAATCACAACTTTGCATTTTCCACCAGTCATAGTACACGATGCAACTAAAGAAGAGTCAAGTTTTAAATAGGTTTAAATAAATGTAAAAATATCAAAACTCTTTTTGAACTCTTCATTTTATAGTGCGACGCTAATGGTCTAATCGGATTCAATTATTTATGCTAAACTATGCTAATTTTAGGACCACCAGACCCGGCGAACGGCTAAATGAATTAAAAAACGCCAAAACACATCTGTATTACTCTAGGGATGTTGGAAAATGAAAAAAGTGGAGTGTTCCTTTAAGGTCACAAGTAAACAAAATGTTCAAAAAAATCATTTTAATGTATTCTTTTAATGTTTTATTTATAGCCCAAAATCTCAAAATTTACCACTGCATAAAAAACAATGTTTTTGCCTGCAGTGTCTTGCCTTAATTTTACCACATACATTACCCTACCCAAATTTTACATTTTAATTTGAAGATCATCTGAATACCCTTTATTATTTAATTTATTTATATGTATATATAGTGTGTGTGTGTACAGGTTTTTATATCCCCGTGGGGACCAATTGTCCTTACAAAGATAGGAATACTAGTAAATTTTGACCTCGTGGGGACATTTGTGAGGTCCTCATGGGGAAACAAGCTTATAAAACATACAGAATGAAGTTTTTTGAATTTCTAAAAATGCAGAAAGTTTCCTGTAAGGGGTAGGTTTAGGTGTAGGGTCAGTGTATGGCAATACTACATACAGTCTGTACAGTAGAAACACCATTACACCTATGAAGAG
>JAUCNO010001921.1:21329-34966 GCA_032353835.1 Enteromius viviparus
TGATAATACCGTATACCGTGATAAAAGCTCAATCAATTAATCGCAGCATGAAAATGTGATACCGGCACATGCCTAATGCCATGTCAGCAACTAAGGCAACTATCTTCATGGCAAAAACAATTAAAAAAATATAAATATAACTAAAACAATTTGACAATTTTTTTTTTTACATTGATATGATACAAATCCTAAATTGTTTTCTATCAAAATTACTACTAAACTCAGAATATACTAAACTTAAGTGAGTTCTCTCCTCTGGCAAAACCTTAATCTGAAATCCTTTTAGCTGCAATTAGGTTGTAATTTTATATTATTGTTATGATCATAACGCTGGACTCAACACAAAGCCAGTAGTCTGGTAGCTAAACAGCAATAGACCTTAATCACAGATGCAACAATAAAATACAAGGTTTGAGCTGAAGGGGGTTTTCAAGAAACATACACCCACAAAACCCTTAAGATCTTAGCTTTGTCCTAAAACCCAGTGAGCTGCCTCACAGTCTACTGGCTAGATAGATAGCTTTCCTAATCATCACAGAACTTCTTATGTGGCCATCTAAAGCCCTATTCGGACGGGACTAGTTTTACAGGGGGTCGTTAGAGAAATTTTTATTTCACAGACGTACTTGGTGATTTTAATCCTGTCCGATTCTGTTATGTCTGTGTTTTTCTCTCACAACCTAAATTAAATGGATAATTCCAGAGCAAATTACCAACTGTTTTTCAGCAAAAAAAAAAAAAAAACGAATCCCGTCCGAATGCTATGTCAGTGATTTGGGGTGATATTTTGCGTTTCCACGATATGCCGTAGATGCTCTTACTGCACCCACGTTTGATATATTTTGATATTGAAAAAAATATATATAAACACAAATAAAGAGCCAGATCACGTAAACTGTTAAGACAGTATCAGGTAAGATTACTCACGTTCATTTCTGCACTCGGTTACATATGTTTTAATTATCAAAATTAAATATGGGTTTACTACAAATAAAAACATAATAGTTAAAATAAAGTTTTTTTCTGTACTAGACATTTAGCTTCACCATGGTATTTGTGATTACACTTATTGTAATCAATCTGAATGACTACAGCAATGCACGCATAAAGAGCGCGTGATTTCTGTGACGCCCAGATGTACAAAACAGACATGCCCATCTCTGTAATAAACACGGAGATGTTAGTCCCGTCTGGAATGGTACATGAAAATCGCAGACGTTAGGTGATAACGATCAAAACTTGGGCTTAAGATGCTCTTTGTAGACAGCGACTGTGTTGTACAGACAGTACTCATCACATAATTTAGCATAGGGGACCTTCTTTTCAAGTAAGGATTGGTATTAGTAAATGGTGTTCATTAATAATTAGGAAATATCTGATAATGTGAAGTCATTATCACACTGCATTCTGGGATTCGCTGCGATTTTCGGTACTTTTTAGTCAAAAAGAGGCATTATGGTGCCTGATTTTCATAACAGCTTTTGCAATGTACATACGACACCTTAAAATGTTGTCTCGGTAGGCAGCTCACTAAGCTTTAGAGCGGAAACTCATAAGAATATCTGAGGAACATACACATGCTGTCCAACTGACAGGGTCTTACGTTACCACACTTGAGCGAAGATTACTCCAGAAGAAACCTTTAAACTATGAAAGCCAGCTGATCAGACATAGAAAAGAAAGTAGGCTTACGGAGAAGATCCACAGACTGAAAGATATAGAAGACAGAAAGACAAGAGAAAGAGAGCAGAAAAGGGCAGAAAAGAACAATGGATGAAAGACGGGAAAGGTTAAAAGTCAATAAGAAATTAAAGGGTCAGTTCACCCAAAAATAAAAATTCTATTATTATTAAATTTCGTGTCCAAAACACATGAGCCCTTCGTTCATCTTTAGAACACAAATTAAGATATTTCTGATGAAATCTGAAAGCTCTCAGATCCTGCTTAGACAGCAACGCAACTGATATGTTCCCAGGGGAGAAGAACTGTTGAATGAAACCGCTATTTTTGTTTCCTTAGCTCACGAAATGTATTTTCAAAGATTTGCAAAATTCAAATTGAGCCACTAATTTCTTAACTTGTGTCCCGGAGATAAGAACAAAGTTCTTACAGGTCTAAAACGACACAAGGCTGAGTAATTATTGACATAATTATAATTTCTGGGTGAACTAACACAGAGAAGCAAAGAACAAAGTGAGAGGATGTGTCTGTGAAGAAACGCATACTAACCCGCTGCATCTCGCTCTCCAACTGCTTCTTCCTTCGGCTCCTCTGCTGATGGTTCTTTAAGATGTTCTCCACGTGCTGCTCCATGAAGAACTTGAAAGCCTGTGGGGAGTACATAGGAACTCTGCTTTCCCCCTTCCGCTCCTCGTCACGTTTATAACGCCGCACTGGCACGGGAGACGTGGTGATCTGTTTCTTCTCACGCTCCTCTGAGACCTCAGCGCGCTCGCTGGAGCAGGTGCTGTCAGTGTCATTGTCGTTTTCCACCCCGTCTTCTTCTCTGTTGCTGGGTTTTGGGCCAGGGTTGGGGTCGTAGACTGGTGGAGGCTGCTGCTGTAGCAGGTGTTTCGGGTAAGGAGGAGGTGGGCCTTGGTAGCTCGGGACTTCGGGAGCAGCTATGGAAGCAGGCGGATCTTGATAAGCAGATTGCGGAGGTTGCTGCATCCATGGTGGGTGTGTAGGAGCCACAGCCGTGTGCAGCTCTGGCTTCTGCACTCGCATACTCTTTACTGGCTGCAAAATGGGGGCCTGTGTAATGGTGGTGACAGTTGTGCCGGAGGGTTGAGAGTTGGGCACAGATGGGCCCTGACGTCCGCTTGGCTGAGCATTGGTGAAGGAGTTGGAGCGCCCTGGAACGCTGTGGGGCCAGTTCGAAGGAACGTCCTGATTGGTGCTGTGACCTGGGGAAGTCTGAGGCTGCTGCACAGGAGGTCTGCCCTGGGGTAGTACCCCAAGGTTGTACATATCAAGGTTGTGGCTATTGCGATTGGGCACCAGCATGCTTGGGGGAAGGTTGGCTCCGTTTGCTGGTGAAGCAAGAGCACTGGATTGCATCTGCTGCGCCGTGGGACTCTGTCTGTTGGTCTGGTGCATGGGATATGGAGGGGGTGGTGGCTGGCGGCCACTGTTGTTAATGCCCACGTACTCATTTTGTATGCTGCCATTCTGGGGCCAGGATGGAGGAAAGGTGAACTTGTTGCCCCCGGAGTTTTGCATGATGATCGGTTGCCGACCCACAGGCACCGGACTGATCCCTCGTTGCGCCTGGGACGGAGGGTTTAAATAGCTATCGGGTCTGGGCCCCTGAGGCACAGGAGAGAGCCGAGGCACCAGGTAGTCCAAGTTCCCAGAATACCTCTTGGTTGAGGGATTGGTGTCCCATGAAGAGAGAGGAGGAGTGATGCTACGCACCTGCCGTGGGAGGGGAGGATTCCCTCGTTGACCGCTGGCTGCAGCGGCAAGATTTTGAGGAAAGGTAGCAGGCCGTGAGAGGTCGCTTTGAGGTCCAGGGCTATTGGGACGGTAAATCATGGCATCTGTCATTAGAGCACTGTGCCGCTGTGGGGCCAGAGATTCCTTTGAATCCTTCCAGCTTTGGCGACGCAACACTGTCGGTGGAATTTGAGATGAACCTAGAGAGGAAACACCCATAAATCAACCTGAAAAGACTTTACAATCCTGTTCATTTAGATTTTAGGTGAACTATACCTTTAAGGAAAAAAATCTCTCTCTTTGCAGGGAACCCTGCCAGATGGTACATTATATTAATATAATAATAATAATAATAAAGTTAAAATTAAGAAACTGAACTATTAAAATTTGATTGCTATTTCTTTACAGGTAAAACATATGCAACTGAGTAACATACATATATTTAAATTCCAGTAGGCAACAGTTATGTGTAATGATATTATGTTTTATTTAAAAGGTGGCTTTTAGAAAACCGTTTTCATGACATTTATTTAAACATACTTTAAATAAGACAGCAGAAACAGATTAAGTAAAAATATAATGAATATGTAATACAGGGCATATATTTAGCCAAACGCTCATCTGTAGGTTTTTTTTCCCTCAAGCTAAGCAACAAGCTACTAACACTGAATGCCTTTCGTGAGGTAAATACAATATGGGATACATTATTTGTTTTACTGACATTTCCAGGTTATTACAAGATTTTAGTAAGTTGTATTATGTCTATATTAGGTTTGGGCGATAATACGGGAATATGGTATACCGCCGGATGTAAAAATAGCAACAGTATTAGTTTAAATACTGTTATACTGTCATATTAAAAATGCACTTACATATTTAATACCTAAAAATGCGTATGCGTGGTTGTAATCACAAGACAGCGTAGAGGACAAAGAGAGAGGTGGGGAAGAGTGGTGAGTCGTGCACTAGAGACCAGCAAGGGACAGATTTATCAGCCTTGCTTCTGCAAAAATATTTATTATTCTCTCCCACTCCCGCCCGCAGTATTCAAGTTTTGTCCCACTCCTGCCCGCAGCTAAACATATTCTTTTTAATTTTACAGCTTCCAGCTACTTTATTATTCGTTTTACTTGCTTCCCTTTTTGAATATAAAAAACAAACAAATGTTTAGTTTTACTTGAGTTTAATTAAATGGAATGATAAACATGGACAAGAACGAGGAGTTTTTCAGAACATAGAAATACAATTAGAAATTGCAATGAAACAAAATAATAATAAACGTTGATTTCTGAAGAGGTGAAACAGAAAAGTATTTGGCCTAATATTGCTTCAGAATGTAAGTGAGCCTTTTTTTCCTTTAGCAATGTAGACAAAACAAGTCAAATTTAGCTTCCATCTGTCATGCTCTTCAGACATTGTGCCTCGGTCTGGGTCTGTAGTCATGAACCACGCGAGAGTTTACTTCCGAACCTGCGCTTGTAAAGTGTTTTTACTTTATTTTAGTCGTTCTTGCTGCTTTTGTGCAGTAGATAAACAACAGAACATTTGTTTTTATTAAATTCATTTTAAGATTTCGCCGGAGTCCCACAAATAATTATATTCTCCTGCTCCTCCCCCCATGCATTCACCCATCAACTCTTGTCCCGCGCCGCGCTCTATCAGTCTACCGCTCTGTCCCTATCATGCACATCTCGTATTGACCGAACGAGAAGGGCCTTTGCACGAAAACTGTTATGTTAATTTTATTCTAAATTCTTTCATTTTTTTATAAACTGCTATTTATGGGTAATAAAAGTTGTCAATATTGATATGCATGTTATTTTGTTATTGTTTCAGTATTAGTGTCTGGTTTCTGAACAGTTTAGGCACAAGCCAACAGTTTGGTGACGCTGTCTGAGTCTTACGTCATAATTTTTTTATTATTCACGGTAATACCGTATACCGAGGTAAAATAGGGAGGATCAAAATTTGGATACCGCCCAAGCCTAGTCTATATTATACAATTACATATTTTTCAGGCTATAACTAGCAGTTAAGAGGAAAACATGCTCTTTCATGTATTTTGCATACCTGGAATACTTCATTCTACAATGCAATGCACTCTTTCAGTGTGATGACACATTTTTGCTCAGGCTGCCAGTTTTAAATATTGCCATTGTTAAGGATTCCTCTGTATAATTATGCTGGTTTAAGGTCAAGGGTAACAGACATAAACAGTTCAAAAACTATTATAGTTTGAACCCATATCTTACTGAAACCCCCAAACAATTGCAGCAATTAATATCTACATGTTACCTTCCTAACAAAATTAATGAATATATCAAATTGTGGAAGTGGCTCTTGTAGTATACCTACCTGGTTGCTTTATGGCTGTGTTGACAGGTCGTGCAGGGACTGTTATCTGCTCCCTCGCAGGCTCCTGGAAGTTCATTCTACTGATGTAGTCTATGGCTGCCTCCACACTATGACTCTTCGTCTGCTTTAGAGCACGAACCACCATCTCCTGTACAAACGCACACATATATGTATTAGTTTAATATGTTGCCACTGATTAACTGGCATTTAAATGCTTAATATTTAAAACCCTCCAAAAAACATGCAGAGCTGCTAATAGAGATGATAAGCTCCGGAACTTGTGTGTGATACTGTTTTACAATTTTATGGCTCACTGGAAAAGTTGCCAGTGACAAACAACTATGTACAAATTGAGATTGACACAGTGTCTGTGCTTCAGACTATACCTACCCTTTACAAAAGTATTCTCATTTAACCAAAAGGAATGAGCCAGTAAAACAATGATGATTTGCCTGTCCGTACATCCACAGCAAGTCACCAAAATTTGTATGCAAATTCACTAATTAAAAAAAAAGTAATTAATCTTACTGGAGGGAAAAAAAAAAAAAAAAAAAAAAACTAAATATGTATATCACACCCAGTGAGCATTTGAGTATGACACGTTGAGCTAGATTCTTCAAACAGAGCTGGTCTGGCAACATACCATTTCTGTCATTCCACAAATAAGCGAAATTATAAAGTGACAGTAGAGAACATTCCTGGCACGACTGATTGATATGACGCATTTTGGGTCAGAGAGTACACAAACTTCTCTTCCTAATCCACAAGGTCCTTTACCTCATCAAAGCCAGCATCCTGCAGCTCTTGCAGCATGTATCTGTTGATATCTGTAGCATGTCCACTGGAGGTAGTTTCATTAGCGAATGGCATGAGTGACCTGCGGATTTCCTGCAGTGCTCTGTGATGGTGGGGGTTCCTGGGGTTGTTGCTGCGCCCTTGTTGTCTGGGATCATCTGCCGGTCCTTTCCCGGTGCTCACTTCGGTTTTGGGAGCATCTGGTGGCCGGGAGAGGTTCCGCAAGCTCTCTCGGATCTCCTGCAGCATTTGTTGACTATTGCCACTATAGTTGCTTGCAGGGAACGTCTTGGGTCGCATTTGTCTGTATCCCTCGGGTTTCTCGCCCCTCTTCATGTAAAAACATATGTTAAGTGCCTAGGTGGAGATGAAGATACTTCTAGGTGGAAGAGTGGAACTGTCTGGATTTCAATGTTTCACCTGTACACTAAGGAGATGCATTGGTCAGTGCATCAGTAAACACGAATAAGGGTTATAAACATTTATGCAATTTTAACTTTATAACTAAAGCTTGTAATAACTATTTATATATCCTCAAAAAAATAATAATTACTAAGCTTTTTTTTTAAACAATAAAACAAAATTTATTTTTGTGGTGGGTCTCAATTTGCCCATAAAAAACAAAGGTAGTTAAGTTCACAATAAGCTACTGCAGTGATGCATACGTTTTACGTTTGTTTTTTTCTCTAATCTAAGTTCTGCCTGCCTAGTCGGCATCACAGACCAAAGCCAGAAACGCCGCATGTGTCTACAATAGCCAAAAATGCTGTCTAGGTAGACATCTCTATAGGTTTTGAAACACAATCGTAGTGTCTAATTGATTGAGGCATTGCGAACTCATTTAAACCTGAAAGTGCGGAAATGTGTAGAAGTAATGCCACATTAAGCCCTTCAAAACTTTAGACATTGTTTCTTTTGCAAAATATCCATTTTAAAGCGGATAAATCATTTATATATCGGTACAACAGATGACCGAGGCCTAAAGTTTATGCGATAGCATAGTGCTATCATACACCGTTTAAAAACGAATTACATTAACTTACCATTTAATGATGGTGAGACATCGTGTTTATACGTGTATAGACCCTGTGACTTTTTAAATGGAGAAAACCTCCTCTGCTGTGTCTGACAGATGTGTTTGTTGACGGACCGTCTGCTTCTCTTTGGTATTTACTGTCGTCTTGAGTTTTACAACGGCTGTCATGCGCGTCACACAAAAGCCCGGATGTTGTAAAAGTCCCTCCCCCAGAGGAACCCCTCTCATGACGGGAGGCCCTTCTGAGTCAATGCAGGTCAGTGGAAGAGACGCGTCATCTCTTTTTGTGTGTGGACACAGTATGTTACATAATAAATTGACCTCTTAACCGTGGTTCAAGTGAGGTTTGCATAACATATTAGTTTTAGAGTTAGCAATATTTTGAGTTTTCTACTAAACAAAGATATTTTAAACCATAAAAAACACTTTTTTTTGTAGAGTATAAAAAATATTGAATGAATAAATGAATTGTGCATTTATATAGCGCTTTATCATGTATGGCCATACACCCAAAGCGCTTTACAATCATGTGGGGGAGGGGGGTCTCTCCTCAACCACCACTAGTGTGTAGCATCCAACTGGATGATGCGACGGCAGCTGCAGGACAACAGCGCCAGTGCGTTCACCACACACCAGCTACAGGTGGAGAAGGGAGATACAGCCAAACAATGGATGGGGATTTTTGGGAGGCCATGATAGACAGGGGCCAGTGTGATTTTTTTCAAAATCACCCCCTGCTGGCCTCACTAACACCTCTACCAACAGCATCCTAGTTTTCCAAGAGGTCTCCCATCCAGGTACTGACCAGGCTCAACCCTGGCCCTGCTTAGCTTTAGTGGGCAACCAGGCTTGGGCTGCAGGGTGATATGGCTGTAAATATTAATAATATTGAATAAAACTATTAAATAACACAAATATTAAACCAATGGAACATGGAAATCCAATATGTGTGTTTTTTTATGGGGTTTATGAGAACACAAATTTGTTTATATGATGTGTATGTGGTTCACCAGTAATTCAAAATGCTCAAAAAACTAAATTGTTTTTTTTTTTTATCTTAAAATGCAGAAAGTTTCCAGTAAGGGGTACGTTTGGTAAAGGACAATAGCCCATATAGTATGTGCAGTATAAAAACCATTATGCCTATGGAAAGTGCCCATAAATCATTAATACCAACGTGTGTATGTGTGCATGTTTAACAGAAATTAGCTCCTAAAACCGTCCTTTTTAGTAAAAGTATTTTCATATCAAAAATAAAATGAATTAAGAAAAATATCAGAATCATTGATGCACACTTCATTTAATTATGAATTTAATTTAACATTGTTTTATTCAGTGTCAGCCTTGATCCAGTTCAATCTGTTAACATTTCATTTTGATGGTCCAACAATTGACATTCTTCAGACTATAAGTAACTTTAACCCTAAACTAAGTCTGTATCTGCTGCTAGCTGACAAAATATACTTATAGGCAATTGATTTTCTAAAGGGGACCATCAAAGTGTAACCCTTCTTTTGTCCAGCTAATGTTTCTAGGCACTGTAAACATTTCACTACTTTTGAGTTGCCAAAAATGGTTTAAATTAAACCTGAAAATAAAACACTATGTGCAGCACCTATTTTCCTGAACTGCAGGATGCTTTGGAGTGCTGGAATACTTTTACTGTTTGGAGACAGGGAAT
This sequence comes from Enteromius viviparus, assembly GCA_032353835.1. NCBI lineage: Eukaryota > Metazoa > Chordata > Actinopteri > Cypriniformes > Cyprinidae > Enteromius > Enteromius viviparus. Next base: position 30,635 of record JAUCNO010001921.1, read on the forward strand.
GATTGGTATGAGAGAATCCCATTAGTGTTATTTGCTGTTTGTAAGTCGCTTGGTTTTAACCCGTCTGAATAGCTTTTAGATACAATGCACCTTAATCTCCAACATATCTAGCCTGCGCCCATACTTCCTGTGACGCTACATTCAAATTCACGAGCAAAGTCAGTCTGGCCAAGAATTGTATCTACATGAAGCTCATGCAACAGGTTTAACAACCTAATGGCTTTTTACGAAACACCACTTATGTGAATTAATTCTAAAAGATGTATTATAAACTTTTATTACAGTGCCCCATCGTTCCATCCAAAACTCAAGAATACTTTGACAAAAACACAGAAAGGCTGTACATATTGCCATTTTAATGACTTCACTCAATCTTCTGCAGTTTCTATCAACTAAACAAAGGGCTTTAATATATAAAAAAATATTCAAAGCAATCTCTTTCATACATATTTTGGGTCAATCAAACAGGAATTTGTCTGTGGACGTACACGGCCTCTCCATCAGTCCCGCACACTAAACACTGCTCAAGCACATCAAGGCTGTTGACAGACAGTGTCTGGCTGGGCAGCATATGAGTTGCCTCCAGTCTATTTTTGCTGGAGTCCCCAGCAAGCCAGGTACTGACCACAGAATCATTCTCCCCTGCCATCGGTACGCCACTGTGCGAGACGACTCTGCTGTTCCAGCCCCCTGAAACAAACCAGGTGTCAGAAAATTAGCTGAAGATACTCAGAAATTGAACATAAAACCTTCATTGTCATAGAAGCTTTAGTAGCCCACACGCACTGAGCAAGGTGTTTAGCTTTACTTCTCATGCATAAGTGTTATCCGATGTCAGAACTGAATCCTAGTAAGTCCATTATATAAATGTGTGAAATATGAGAAAAATAGGAACAAAATCTTTGATGAAATGGCATTGTTTATTCACCACATTTATTCAACTCTAAGCTTAAAAAAAAAAAAGACTTGTGATCACAAGAAAAAAAAAAACAGATAAATTGGGCAGAAGAAGTGCTTACAGCACTTTAAAACCCTGGCTATCCCAGGCTATGTACACCCTGTAAATATAGCTGTGTGTGTGTACGGAACAGAACTGTGGTCAAAATTGTGATCACTGACACCATGGTATTTTTTGTAGTCTTGCACATATAGTACCTGCTGTTTTTAAAGGGATCATATAATGCAATTTCAACTTAAACTAGAAATCAGTGGTTAAGTTGTATTCAACCCAAATATTAGAGTGCGTTCAGTGATTTTTATGGAGGACTGATTCCTGAACCTGGACTATGCACAAAGGTTACTATATAGTGAAGCAATTCCAACTTTGCAAGAACAGTTTGGCGCTATTGACTCGTAGGTTTTATTATTTACAGAATCTGCTACTTACTATTCAAACACGGGTTTTAAGCATTACAGAGTAGTGTTTGTTGTTTCTCCAATCACAAAGGCAGACATGGTAATGTTAGTGAAGCATGATGCAATGCGACGTGCAGAAAGAGAGTACTAAGTCATTATAATTAGTAATTATGTCTACACTGGATGCAACAAATGCCTCATTTGAAAAATAGTTTTATCGATTTAGTCATCGGGTCGGGAAACGACATTACATTATGGTAAGAGGCGTAACATTTCCGTCAAAAGCTTGAGGGATTCGGCCAATCACAATTTCAACAAGAAACAATAATGTACAGTATGTGGAAAATGTATATATATATATATATATATATATTTTTTTTTTTTTACCCTAAACCACATAAACATATTGCATTATATCAAATACACAAAATAATGTTCTTTTTAGCAACTTCATATGAACCTTTTAACCAAAGTGTATTATGTTCTGAATTTTTTTAACTAATCCACAGTAAAAAGAGCCGTTGTATTTTGTTAATGTTTTCAGAAAGTTGCTCATTAGATGTTGCTATGTCCACTTACCATAAGCAACATACTAAATCAAAGTTCAGTAATCTGAACAATAAAAACATTTAAGATTAATCAGAAAACTAGATTGTTGTAAGTATTATTACAGTTGTCAGTGTTTCCCACAGGATTTTGAGATACTTGTGGCGGCAGGCGACGTCACATTAATTAGCATACGTATGTGACGTCATTGCGTCAGTTTGCATTTAGATTCTGTCGCATACTGTAATACAACTGAATGCACAATAAAGCTGTTTACATTATATTTTCTGTAGTAATACATACAAATATAAATAGTAAACATTAGTAGTGATGTGATTACTAGCAAACTGAGGCAGAATTCCAAAACTATGGAAGACAAGATCCTTGTCTCTGATACATCACCATACTTTCATAAAAACAGGAATAAAAAGGAAATACATAATAGATTCATTAAACCACAGTTTGCCTATGAGCTATACCTAATGTTTAACCACTACAGAGACATCAGAAGGCAGTGGCAGGTGTCAGAATAACTAGCCGCGGTGAGGCTGCCCTCGGCGGATACATGTGCACTAAGCACCCAGTGTTCACGTGAAGCTCGCGGCTCCGAAATCGGCGAAGCAAACTTTTAAATAGGCACTTTCTTTTTTAATAATCCGCAGATTTGTGTTTTAAACAACTACATTCTCGCCTGAAATGCTCTTTAAATTGCATTTCATGGCACAATATGTGACGGTCGGTATTGATTTTTTTTTTTGGTCGTGTTGAATCGTCTTATGTGTGGGAAACACTGGTTGTGATGGATTCTTGGCTTACTCTGTAGGAGTGTGCTCATGTCTGATGCTGAAGTCGTCTCCCAGTGGAGCAGAGATCCATCCTCTGAGCATGTAAATAAGTGATTGGGATTTGATGGATGAAAATGTACTTCCCACACTGTGAAGAAAACAAGATCAGAATCAGTGTCAAATGTTTCTGACAAATTATCAAGTTTCTCACATTAAGATTTGACTATGTCAAATATTGACATTTGGATAAATTGCCATGATGTGACGGCTTTCAGTTCAATAACATTATTCTTGACGTATATTACAAATGTTTACCAAACGTATTAGCAAGCATATTAAAAAAGAAAAAAAAAAACGAAGAAAAAAAAAACGATTGAATTCAAAGGGTACTCACTCTCTGCTGAATGGGCCTCTATGAGAGAGAAGGGTGTATTGCCCTGTCTCACATCCCAGATATACAGCATCCCATCCTGTCCTCCAGTAGCTACTATATGCTGCTGGTTAGGGTGTTTATCCACACAGTGCAAAGGCACTCTGTCCCCAGTGCTGCATTAGTAGAGAAAATATGAGAAAACAATCTAAAACCCAACTTTTATATGTTCTAGATCAGGGGTGGTCAACATTGGTGTCCTGCAAAGTTTAGCTCCAACACTAATCAAACTGGTGAACCTGGTGTTTTTGATTAGGGTCTCCAGGACCAAAGTTGTCCAGCCCTGTTCCAGATAAAGAGAATCCAGATACATTAGTCAAATTTTTGATATTGAGATGAATTTCAAAAGGACTCAAAATGCTAGCAAATAAAAGCTAATTTCCTATCTTAAGATGTTAAAACATTGGTAGTAACATGTCAAAAGTGTAAAAGGTCCTAGAAAATATATTTTGTGATTTTGTTTTGAATTCCGGTGTGAACGAGCATGTTCTTCTGCTTACTGGGAATTAAAAATTATCAGTTTTTTTCTACAAAGAATAATGCTAACAAGTTTTCTTATACTAGTATGAATGAATCCTACAGAGAGAGAATTTGTGCAGGACTGTCACTCTGCTGTCTGAAGTCCCACATCTTCAGCTGACCGATGGAGTTAACAGTGAGAACCTCAGTCGTCCTCAGAAACGTCACCGCGTGAATCGTACTGCTGTCAGCGTTTTCTGTTGAAAGACAATAACACAGCCATATTAATATGCATTGCAGGTCAAATGCAATTAAGTAATGTAGTAATGTAATCCCAAAACAAAACAAAAGTTCTGTCTTGATCTGTCTCATAGCATTTCAAAGATGCACAACTTATTTTTTTGAGTGAAACACAAACACTTTTCTCAAAGCTTTTCTCCATAAAGAAAATAATTAATTATTGAAGCTTCAAAAAGCACCATAACACAAATACATGAGTCCTGCTCTATAGTCTACATCATCTTAATCCATCCCACACTACAGCTTTGTGTGAGGAACAGATTATAAATAACCACATTTAAACCTATGAGATTTTTTGGAACTAGCAAGCCACTTGTTCACCATGCACTTGCATTGTATGGAAAACATAATCTTTTGTGTTGCATGGATAAACTATTTTCACATACACTATATTACCAAAAGTATTCGCTCACCTGCCTTTACTCATTCTATGAACTGAAGTGCCATCCCATTCCT
>JAUCNO010001923.1:0-14094 GCA_032353835.1 Enteromius viviparus
ATCAACCTGGGATTTGACTGTAAAATTCTACTGTTATTTCTCAGTAAAAATACATTTATTTTTTACAGTGTATGTCTTCACATTCATTTTATAGCTTTTGTATGCTATTTGTATGCCAACAATTTCATTTCTTCTGAGGAATTTTGAAAGGAGCGTCTGAGGCAAAGTTAATGCTTTTCTTTTGATAGCTCTTTTCTTTCTTCTATTCAGTCGCCTGAGGTGTGAATGACCAACTGGAGAAACCCCTTCTGAATTTTTACGGTGATGTTTGTAATCTCTCAAAGATGATTGTTGATCCTAAGTGGCATATGGTGCTGATGAGGGTCACCACGTCCCCAATTTGCAATCAAAGTGAACTCTCGAGATGTCGTTAAATGAGTCAGTACAGCACACAATCAGGGAGCGATCAGCACTAGACTGACTGCTGAAGCGAAAGGTGACCCTTCGGACTTAATTTGGCCCCTGATCGCTAAATTTTAACATCCACTTGCTGTAGTTATTGTGAAAACAACTAAAAAATGTAACTTATGAGTCAGACTGTACATAAACTCTGTGATGTTTCACCACGTCACAAACAAAGGAACAGCAGATCCAGGCCAAGATTTGGATGAAATGGAGGTGAAATTACAGACTGTAATTATACACACTCATTTGATCACACAGGAAAAATGCTTTGCTGGTTGGTCTGTCAAAGCTTAAGGGGAACAGTGAGTTCTCTGTCTTTTTTACTTGAATGTGTTTATTTAACAGCTCAAACATTTTATTACAGTAAACAGTAATAGTACTTTCTCAGTGGCATTTAGCAATGAACAAGTCTTTTATGTGATCAAATTTGAATTTCATAAACCTGGCAAATATTAGCATATCAAACCAAACATGTGCATTTGAAGGCTAAAGAAATGTGTGTACTCTGTTAATATAATATCAGGTTGATGTTAGGCATGGTGTCGGACAGATGTTTCTTTTTGGTTGAGAATGAAAATTTAGTTGATGTCAGTATTTGATGGCAATTTGATATTAACTTTAATGTTGGATTTTGGTTATGCAACCTTAATACAACAAATATCAATTTAAGCTGTCATTGATATTACACATCAAATTAACATTGACACTGAATTGACTTTGAAATTGACTTTTTTTTCACTCTACTTTACAATGAAAAAAATAACTAAATATCAACATTGTATAACATTATGTGCCTCCTGAGGTGAAATTAGCATCTGGATAGAATAGAATAGAACTGTATTGTTATTGTTTTGGGAATTTGAGAAAATACTATTGCTGTGTGACTATTGCAAAGTCCATTGTTGGTTACAGTGTTTACTGTATTTTCAAACCTGGACTTTTTGTGCAACACTGTTTTTATAGTACATACCGTACTGCACTTTTCTTGGCAGTTTAAAAGTGAAATGTCCACTGAGTGGTGCTAAAACATGTGTTCAATACGTGAACCCTGGCACGGTTTTATTACGTTGATATAGGTACTGTATGTATTGCGGCGGTTCAGAATTCAAATCTCCGAGGTCTGTCACTAAAAGTTAATTCTTTATCATGTTGGATAAATGCCTTCCACCAGATCCAACCCTACCTGATAGTGCAAATGCAAATTGTTTCATGCAAGTCATTTCAGCTTCCTTTTACACAGGTTAAACTGTAGTACACCTCTGTACTCCGTGAGCTACCGAACAAACCTATCGTTTTTGAAAATCCATAGATATGAAGCTGGGTATGTGTGATTTTAATGTTCCAAAGCATCAGTTTTCAAATCTCCAAGCACATTAAAATTGTCATAATATGATATTCTTCAAGTAAATGTGCAAAAATGATGCTTTATTAATCTAAACTCAGGTAGTCATTTTTAATTGTGTTTTTCTTTATTCATGAAAAATACTAATTATACTCATTCCTTGCATTATTTGTAGATGACTGCTGTCTAAGACACAGTACTGACACAAAAAAAAATCTTCATTAAAGAGATCTCATTTGTGACTTCTCTCATAGTACATTGTCATGCTCATTTATAGCACAGTAAGTAACTTTGCAACTACATGTCAACTTGCAGTCTTTTCTGATGGACACACAAGGAATGTACGATGTCTGTTTGAACGTCTCCGTCCTCCATTACTCTCTATGTGTGAGCGATACTCAGACTGTCTCAGGGAATGACATACTGTCATGACACATTTCATGCTCTGTTAGAGCCGTTGCCAACATCTTTGAGAAGGAGCGAGAGCCATGATTGAGATCAGATATATAACGAGATACTGTAGGCTTGTCAGGATTCTGCGCCTGCTGCCGTGCCGTTTTATTATTGAGTTCAGGTCTAACACACCTTTATGGATTGAAAAGTGAGAAAAGTAATAGAAGCTACATTACGCTGCCGTTTAGAAAGCCAAGACGTGCATTTAAACTTAATTACGATTATGTTTCCTGCTTGCCACTGGTTTGATTGACGTTGCTGATTTATGCACAGGAAACTTTTAAGGATATAATCACATTAGCATCCAAATGAAACCGTATCGCAGCTTCTCACAATGAGGAATTTGGAAAATTTTCATCAAGGCTCCTCAATTATTCATTTTCAGTGTTTCAGATTGCATTTGATCTTGTTTTTCAGAGCAGCTCACTTTTTAACTTGGAGAGGCATGTCTGAGCTCTGAGTTATCAACTATGGGAGGGGGAAAAAAATTAATGTAACCCATTTAGCGGAAGGCAAAATTGGCTGGCATACGCTGCAGAGAGAGACAGGTTGAATGGCATCTTTTAACATTAACTCAGCAGGCCTAAGAAATTATGTCTATAGATGCTCTCAAACGCTTCTTCAGCAAATGTTTTCCGAGTCATCCATTCAACTTTATTCCATTAAAAAACTGCGGAAAGATATTACAAGGGAAAGAAGGTAGCTGGGTTCATGCAGGGATCTTCACTGACCCTAGAAGCAAACTGCACTAATTTTCACACATTTTATTGTCATTTCACGCTGAATTATTTGTGAGCAGCCAGAGTATCAAGTGTTGGTCCTCACACACACACCCTGCTGCACATATTTGTGTAAAGTTGTGTAACCCTATTTTGCCACTCAAGCAGATATTCCCCCCCACCCCCTGCTGTGTGTACCTGTCCTCAATTTAATGATAGAGGGAAAGCGTTTGGATCAATTTCATTTAATGCTCTTGCCACAGATATTTCTTAAAGCAACAGTGCTTTGCTTTTTCGTCACCGCCTACCCCCAGGGGTTTCCCCGCTGAATTATTCAATCAGTGAGCAGGGAAGCGTGGGTAGCAATAAGTTGTTAAAAAAAGACGCCAACTCTCCTCTGTCGTTTTCTACCTGAATGAGTGCTTCGCTTTCTGTGTTAGGACTCACTCAGGCAAATGGAGAGTTTCTCCTGACCGAGCTGACCCTGTCCACCCCCCCACCTTTCTGCAATTCCTTACAGCTAGTACACTTCACTGGCCGTCGGGCACGGCCTCCTCGCTCCCTGCAGAACTGCAGACAAAGCACTTTCGATTAAAGTGAAGCGCAACGCCCAATGAAACCCTTTGAATTTGGCCACAGTTGTGGAGAAAGTCTCTAAAAGTACATTGCAGTGCTTGAAAATGGATCCACAAAGTTTAACTCTGAGAGGAGGACTTGTTTAAAGGAGCAGTTCTCCTACAAGCCTGTTATTTTGTCTGTGGAACATAAATGGAAAATGAATCATGAATGACATCAAGGACATGAGTCCTGGAACAATGTGACTGTGCACCTTTTTGTGCACCAAACAGACCATTACATTGTGTTAACACCGTGTTACGCTGGACTGGACGCGACAAAGCAACTGTTGAAAATCATTTGAGTCTTGTGTCAATATGTCATAAATATAATGCAGCATTAGTTTTCCTGCCAGAAATTGGTCATGCCACGTTGGGACTGCATCCAGTATAGTCAGCAGAATAGGTTCTATTGTATTTTGTCACAGCCGATGTAGACACGGTGTTACTTGAGCGCTTCTATTTGCATAAATACAATTATTTTTATTTTATTTTATTTTGCTTAATTTTGATGAGAAAACAAATCAAGCTAGTATGACTCAATTACAATATTAGACAGTTTGACCTCTAAAATGTTACATATCCTTATATTCAACTCAACCTCAATATTAATGAACTACAATCGATAATATTAATAAAAAACTTAAATTAAGTAATATCAAGGTTCTGGAGTGGCCTAGCTAGTCTCCAGACCTAAATCCAATTGAAAATCTTTGGAGGGAGCTGAAACTCCATTTAGCTCAGCGAGAGCCCCGAAACCTGACAGATCTAGAGAGGATCTGTATGGAGGAGTGGGCCCAAATCCCTTCTGCAGTGTGTGCAAAACTGGTGAAGAACTACAGGAACCGTTTGACCTCTGTAATTGTTAACAAAGGCTTCTGTTCCATATATATATAGTTTAATAATTTCAAAACTGTGTAAAAATCTTCATTCCCATTCCCAAACTGTTGAATATAAAATGCATTCTTCTCAGGGTTTTATCTCTATGCATCACTTGTCCATAACTTTGGATTGAAGTATCTGCAAAATATATTAATTTAGTTTTTTTTTTTTTTTTTTACATGGTGACACCACATAACATTTTTAGTTTCATTAAAGTTTCTAAGACTCTTACGTTATCTTTATTGTGGATGTGATTATGCACAACTGATTAATATAGCAACATAAATTATGGTCTGTTCCTCAAACAAAGTTATAATGTGGCTTTAGAAGACATGTAACATAGCTCTTAGCCTTTATTAAGTCTGACCATTTGGAAGAACAAGCTGATTCTTCAAATTCTTTTGGTTGAGGGTGAGTAAATTTGGGTGAACCGCCCCTTTAAAAGAGTTTGTCAGACAGCAAACTTATGCTTGATGGCAGTGTGCAGCCATGCACTGTGCACCTCCTACTGATACTTCTCCAAGACAGTAGAAATGATTTATTGCACAGCAACTGCAAATGCAAGAGGACTCGAGGCAGTTAAGGACGCCAGCACAACAAGGCCAAGTAGTGCTGTGAGTTTTAGAAAACACAGGAAGAGTCTCGAGAGGCGCATTGATGTTGTTGAAGTAGGTCAAATGTCAGCAGATAGCTTATGTGTGCACATACACTCATGTCAGCTCTGCATTTATTGACCAATGAACACTTGCCACTGATACGATGAGTGGACTAAACGGGCACAACAGATATTAAATCCGTCCCTGGTAACCAAGTGCATTCTCCTCCGCCTTGTGAAGTAAAAAAGATATTTTGAGTTAGCGAGTTTTAGGTTGCTAAGTGACAACTTGCTAAAGTGTTTTGCAGGTAGAGAGACTTTCTCAAATCGAAAACTCACAGCAGGACCTGCAGCACTGGAGTTACAAGCTGATTCATTCCTTTTATTCCTCTGTTGCTGTACTGTGGACTCTATCTGATCTATAAGAGGTGGCGAAGTTGACCTTCTCTCGCATTTCTATTAACTTCCTTTCCTTGCTATAGAGGAATCAGTCTATCGCCCGGGTGAGATGTTTTTACACATTTTCAATGTGGAGGTTGGCAGTAGATGCAGCGGATTCTGTGTCCAAGAAAGCTTTGGGGTTTTATTTCCTGTGAAAAGTTGTTTGTTCACTTTGGTTAAGTCACATTTAAATGGATGGTGAGGTGTAAGTAGTCCATCTTTACCCTAGCAGTGTACATATCCAACACAGTCTCACGACCAATTTCTATGTATTTTACAAGGTGACACATTTGTGTTAAATCATAACATTTTTGTCTAAACCCCAGTGATAGGTAGGTTTAGGGGTGGGGTTAGGTGTTGCTAATTCATACATATTCATACGAATTGGCAACTCGTAAAATACGTATGATTTGGCAAAAAAAAAGCATGAATTTGTCCGAGTGAGGTCAGGAAAAATCAGGAAAAATATTTTTTATTTGTCTTTTTTGTGTGGCACAAATTTATGACTCGCAACGTAAGAGTACAGTGGATGCTTGCTTTGAATGCAGAGATAGCTAGCTAATCTGTATAATCATCCCTCTGCAGAAGAAGCCACAAGATGAAATTATACTGTAATTGTGATGAGAAGCTTTTCAAAAGAATTGAGACAGAATAAAGTGCATTATCAAATGCTGATTCTCATGCACGGCTGCAGAAAACAACTGTGACTGAAAATGAGAAAAGTTTGTAGATTGACAGATTTCTTTTTTCAAAAGACAAACAAATATCAGTATGCTAAGGTACTTTTATATTTTTATGATTTTCAATTAGTTTTCATATTTTCAGTTTTTATTTTAAGAAAATTCTAGTAATTTCTTAAATTTTTATTATAATTATTTTTTCATTTACTTTATTTTTATTTTAAGTTTTTTTTTTTTTTTTTTTTTAATAATAAATGAGAAATGTTGCCTTGTTATCTAGCTGTTTATTTGAAGTATTTGATTTTTTTGTTTCAAGTAATTAATTAATTTTTATTGTTTTATTTTATTTTTCATATAATAACCCTGAAATAAGCAAAGATGAGCAGAAGCAAAATAAAGAGAAGCAAAATAAAGCTTATCATTGTATGTTTCAAGTGTTCCCAGACACTTCCTCCAGCTCTTCCAGGGTATCTACTCTGAGCTCCTCCCGAGTCACCAAACTCCTCACCCTATCTCTAAGGGAGCTCCCAGCCACCCTGTAGAGGAAAATCATTTCGGCCGCCTGTATCCGGGATCTCGTTCTTTCAGTCATAAAGCTCATGACCATAGGTGAGAGTAGGAACGTAGATCGACCGGAAAATTGAGAGCTTCGCCTTGCAGCTCAGCTCCTTCTTCACCACGACAGACCGGTACGACTGCATTACTGCAGAAGCTGCACCGATCCGCCTGTTGATCTTCCGTTCCATCCTTCCCTCACTCATGAACAAGACCCCAAGATACTTAAACCCCTACACCTGAGGCAGGAACTCCCCACCAAGCTGAGAACCATTGCCTCAGATTTGGAGGTGCTGATTCTCATCCCAGCCGCTTCACACTCAGCTGCACACCGCCCCAGTGCCCGCTGTAGGTCTTGGTTTGAAGAAGCCAACAGGACAACATCATCTGCAAAAAGTAGAGATGCGATCCTATGGTCCCCAAACCAGACCCCCTCCTGCTCCCGACTGTGCCTAGAAATCCTGTCCTTAAAAATAGTGAACAGGACCGGTGACAAAGGGCAGCCCTGCCGGAGTCATACACGCACTGGGAACAAGTCTGACTTACTGCCGACAATGCGAACCAAGCTCCTGCTCTGGTCATACAGGGACCGGACAGCCATTAGCAAAGAGCCCCTGACCCCGTACTCCCAGAGTAGCCCCCACAAAAGGCCTTCTCCAAGTCCACAAAACACATGTGGACTGGTTGGGCAAACTCCCACGTACCCTCTAGCACCCTAAAAAGAGTATAGAGCTGGTCCAGTGTTCCACGACCAAGGTGAAAGCGGCATTGTTCCTCCTGGATCCGAGGTTCGACTATCGGACAAATTCTTCTCTCCAGTACCCTTGCATAGACTTTCCTGGGGAGGCTGAGTATTGTGATCCCCCTATAGCTGGAACACATCCTCTGATCCCCCTTTTTTAAAAAGAGGGACCACCACCCTGGTCTGCCAGTCCAGAGGCACTGTCCCCAACCTCCATGCGACACCGTAGAGGCGTGTCAGCCAAGACAGCCCCACGGCATCCAGAGACCTAAGGTACTCAGGGCAGGGTAATGGTCGAGTCCGCCCCTTAGCCCCCGGCCTCTGCTTCCTCCACAGAAGACGCCTCGGATGGATTGAGGAGATCCTCAAAGTATTCCTTCTACCGCCAGAAAATATACCCAGTTGAAGTCAGCAGATTCCCACCCCCACTATATACAGTGTTGGCAGGGTATCTGCTTCCCCCTCCGGAGGTGCCAGACAGTTTGGGCTGCAGTCCGCTTGGCCCACTGGTACCGGATCAGCTGCCTCAGGATCCCCACAAGCCAACCAGGCTTGATAGGACTCCTTCTTCAGCTTGACGGCATGTCGGAGGTGGGAGTTGAAGACCTCTCTTCAGGTTCGGGCTGGACCCGACCGGGCCCCGTGGGGTTAGACTCGGCCACCAGGCACTCGCATACGAGCCCAACCCTAGGCACAATTTTTAATTGTGTTACTCTCCGTATGGGGTTTTGGACCGATGTCAACTTTAAATAACTGTCCTAACGAGAACACATGTAGTACACAGAGCTTGAGGTTTGTCCTCTATTGTATGACTTCTGCTCACCGTCCACGGATTAGAGCAGCAGATGCGGCAGACTTGTACGATGACCAAATCCGCTTCAATTTTCATCTTCTTGCACATATTCCAACATTCTTGCCCCATGTTTTCATCCCCAGTGCCTGTAGAGCAGTCTCTCAGTCAATTAAACTAACTTGATTACATCTGTTCAACCGTAAGTCACTCTGTTCTATCTCTCTATTCTTTATAGGCAGATTAAAAGAGAAGGCTCTCCACTCTCCTAATAATTGCTTGTGTTTCTGGAGTTAGGCAGTAAGCCTTATACATGACTGTTTCTCATTTGTGGCTGCCTTTTACAGTAACATTGAAATTTTCTTCAAGCAGCAAAAACTTTTTTTTTTTTTTCATTAAAACAAAACTCAAAGGCCCAGTCTGTCATTTAATTGTATCCGTTTTTTAGAGTTATTGTCTTATTTCGGCTCATAAGAGTGTTCTTAAGAGATTTCATATCCTCATTATTCTTCAACTGACTTAAAATTGATCTCGGAATATTACTTAAAAAAAGACTTACATGAAGAGTTAATTTGCAAAAACAGACAGCTCTGTTTTTAATTATTCTCAAAAATCATGTTTTTTCATTGTGCATTCCAATTAATCTCAATCAAACTGCAGTTGGGCTATTTTGAAAAAAAAAAAAAACTATTTAAAAATCCTTACATGATTTAAAACATTTTTGAAAATGAAAAAAAAAACTCTCTCTCGCTCTCTCCACACACGGTCACCGTATACACAAGTACTTTCTTAGTATTTTAATTTTCTTTTCCACTAAAAATATAAAAAATATATCTAATGAAATAATATATTTAAAGACATTTTTGTACAATAACAGTATCTAAACAAACATGCCAAATAAATAAATGAACAAAAGAACTACAATTACTTATCATTTTGTGCAGTTTTTAAGTATATTTTTTAGGATTTTGAAACCCAGTCTCATGGCAGTTCGTGATTTAGTCACATCATTTAATTTAATCTATTTATTTGTGCCAGGGACACATTTATTACGTTATTTTCGTAAGTCCAGCATGTTTTTTAAACTAATGCATTTCAACTGGATGCATCTTAATAAACAGTTTCTTTTGACTGGAATCCCTTATCATTATATGTTCATGTTCATGAATGATGTCTGCTTTCTTCAAAATCAAATCTTCTGCTTACACTCCCACTTTGGATTGTGACTTTTTCCCACCCTTAGCTCCTCACTTCCTGCTTTCTAGTCTGATTGATTATCCGTTCTTTTTCCGGGCTCAGGATGCTGACTAGAAAATAGGAGGAGGGAAATAGAAGGACAAGCTCTCCTCATTTACCTCTTTTCCTCCGGGGTAGAAACATTACTGGACTTAACAAGCAGTGTAATAGAGCACTCAGGCTTTATTGTGTTTTCCACTGTCAGCACTTTCTACTGTTACCACTGCATTCATGCATTTGTCCACATTTAGCCACACTTACTGTCCATCTCCTCCCTCCGATCTACTTGGGTGAATGCACTAAAAAGCCGTGGAACTTTTGCACAAGAACCTCCCTTTTTGCATCCCTAGCGCAATGGAAAATAGGAAAATATGCCAGATCACATTAGTCTGCTGCATCCTCCAAAGCACTTATGCCATGCAAATATCATTCAGCACAGATTTAGTAGAGAGTTTGTGTAGGAATCTTTTTCTTGCTCAGTGTCTTTGTCAGATTTTGTAGTGTGTGTATACTGTATATATACTCACTTGTCATTTCCGAGAATAAAATCAACTAAATTATGATGTTAACAATGTAAAAAAACAAACAAACAAAAAAACATTTTCGAATATATTTAATAGAAAACCATCATTTTAAATTGTAATTGTGTATTAATAATAAATAGCCATGGGGAGGTTAAGATATTTGCATATATCTACTAAGTAGCCAGAGTACTAGATTTATACATGTGTGTGCACTGTTTTTTTTACTAAGCAGGCAGAGTACTTTTATAAAAGGAAGAAATGCTGCAGGGTAAAACCAAAAATCAATTTAGCTGAAGTGCGATGCATCCATCTTATCGTAGATGATGGTGGTTGATCCGTTCAGTATAAAGTCACTCTCAAATAGATTATCTATTTTATTAAACCTCCAGCGGGCCAGCTGGATCACATCAAAACATGCTTTTAAAAGCATAAGTATTAGAGGTGTTATTTGAAGCCCTGCCTGTCTGGTTTGGAGATCCTAACATGCAAAAGCTTCTCTTTCTTTAGTCAAGTCAGAGAGTAGAGTGCAGAAGACTCAGGAAGACATGAAAGATAGCTTTGCGGAAACATACCATAACAGCAAAGCCTAATCAAATACTGCTATAGGAACGCATATCTTTTCAATCTGTTATATTCCTTTTGAATAGTGTCTCCTCACAACTATATTTTCAGCTTGTGGCTTCTACTGCTGAGCAGGGATGATTATACAGACAGAAATCCCTGTATTCCAAGCAAAGGCTCTCTTCATTAAATTATAGGCTAGAGTTGTTTTCCCAGATTGGAGTAAGAATTTAAAGCGCCCCCTAT
The DNA here is from genome assembly GCA_032353835.1 of Enteromius viviparus. NCBI lineage: Eukaryota > Metazoa > Chordata > Actinopteri > Cypriniformes > Cyprinidae > Enteromius > Enteromius viviparus. Next base: position 10,786 of record JAUCNO010001923.1, read on the forward strand.
TATGGGTTTTTTGAAAATGACAGTACCTTTCACACAGTGTGTAACACAGCTGGTGAATTAAAATATCCTGTAAAGCTTTAAATCTGAAAGTGCATTGTGTATAAAGTTATTGTCTCTCAAAAGAAAGACTCGACTCATTGCAACAAGTCCCATTCATGTTGACATCAACATGAAACATAACCATATTGTCCGCCCACTTGTTGTTATCCTTGTGTTGGTCTGAATGAAAACGCAAATTCATTCTTTGCCACCAGGTGCTGCTTTTGGAATATTAAAAGCCCAAAGCATCCATTGCTGTAAATGAAACTGACCAACCACAGAGGGGTTTGGATAAATGAATCACTGAATGAACTGTTTGTGAGTCGTTGATCAAAGAAAAGAAAATAAAGGCATATTATGAGAAAATAAAAGTGATTTTGACCTTGCATGCATGTCAACCTGTGTTTGGGCCTCCAAAAACCAAAATATAAACATTTCATAACCCATAATAGGGGCACTTTAAGTTCAGCTGTATGTCTACCAGTTTGAAAAAGAAAGGCTTGTGATTTATAAATGCTTTTCCAGGTTTTCACAATGTTAAAGAGCCCATGAAAGGGTTTATGGGTGCAGTTTACTTACTATGTGAAAAAGAATTACATTTTTGTATACTTTTAAAAAATAGTATTTATTAGGGAAATAATGAAATGTAGTGTTTTCAGATACTGTATTGTATGTTATTTAGAATTAAGAGTGCTTTTTGTTTAATTTAAAAATTCCCTTGTTTTTGAAATATGTTGAATGTACTGAGCATTTATAGTTAAGATAATATATTTTAATGTCATTTAATACTTTACTGTCATTTTTTCTTTTTATATTTTATATTACAATTTTAAAAAATTGTAATTAAACATTTGTTGGATGAGGGTGTAATTTAGTACATCATGTAAAATATATTAACTTTAAATGTAAATTAAATTGCACACTACGTTTAAATTCGAATGTGCTTTAGTGGTTAGACAAAGCAGAATAATTAAACTTTAAATCATTTTTGTTATAAAACAAAATCTGAAAGGGACTGTACAGTAAGACTTAATTTGACATAATTACAAATTTTAATATTTATATAAATATAAGCACAAATTCAATACAAGACACTTTTTCAAAAGTATATGGATGAACTCAGTGACTAGACAATGTTTGTTTTGACCCAGTGTTTAATCCAATCTTTTGAGTTTTATTCAACTCAAATACTGTTGCTACTGTATATGGCTGCCTTAAAATGATCACAAGACAGATAATCTCACGTATATAATTATAACTAGTGGCATCAGCAATAATCAGAAGGTAAACGTTTATTAATTTTTTATTTAATTATTATTCTTTACCTTCAACCTTATTCAACCTTATATATTGCTTCAACCTTATTCGACTGTTAATTTATTGAACGTATCAATAAATGGTACTTTCAAACATTTCAGGTTTATTTTAAGCAAGAAATAAAGTAATTTCTAGGTAATAGTAGAGAATAGTAGAGAAAAATAAATCTACCAGAAGGTTGCATTAAACTTTTAAACCACCGCTGGGTCAAAACAACACAATTAGTCCACATTTGACCCAGAACTGGGCTGTTTTCAACCCAGCCCTTTTTTTTGACTGTATCCAGCATGGTGCCATAAACTCTCATCATTCTTTGAGATGATTTTTCTTATTGTTTAAGCATGTTTTAACGGGAGTTGATGTTTTCAGTTTTAACAAAGCAGACATTTTTTTTCTGTTTATTTCATTCTGGTTTCTAAGTTCTCTGGCATATGACTTCAGGGATAAAAATACACTGAAACTGTAATTTTCATGCGGTCTTTAAACTGTGACAACATTTGAATGATAATGAAAAGCACAGTAGTTTATCAAAATAAGCATTTTCAATCAGCCATACATCTGATTGCTGCTTAATTAGTTGGTATTAATTGCTAGTTTGGTACCAGTGTAAATCCTTTGACAAACTGCACAGTCGAGATTACGAACAATCATTTGGATGAAATTCCGTCTCAGAGGAGACCTGAGTGATTGCAAAAACCTTCAGCAATTGAAACAGTTTATAAAGTGTGAATGCAAAGGTGAACTGGAAGCATTTTCCCGCGAGGAGCTGGCGGTGGATACGTGCTTCGGTCTATGACCTTGCGTGCTTTTCTGCAGTAGTTTTCAGACTCAACTGAGCGACCCATCAGATCGAGCTGAGGCAGATTTCTGAAGTATTGTTCACTTTTATTCCACTGATATTTACTTCAGGCAGCAAAAAATCATTCCCTCTGAAATTGGCAAGCAAGTTGGCCGTTTAAAAATCAGTCTCGGCATTATCAGCTAGCAAGACAGACAATTAAAAATCATTATTCATTTTCCCGTGAGCGTGGATGAAACATGCCAAAGCGATACAGGAAGGTCTTCATCCCTTGGGTGAAGTACATAAATATCATTGGCTTTGAAGGGTGTTGTAAAGCATCAAATCTACCCGCAGATAAACACGGCTCTTCTGAGAACTGGTCAAATGTTGGCTGATATTCTTGCGTTGGACTGGAGCTTTGTGAAAGACTGGGTCAAGTTCTTGGCTTCCTAACAAAGGCGTTAATTAAGCAGGGTTAATTAATGTCATAGTGAAGAGAGTCGGTTTGGGTTGATAAGATGCTTCTGAAGAGGAAGAGGATTTAGGAGTGCCATGAATCAGAACAGGGGCAGAAGGAAAGACAGAGAGGACAAAGTAACAAGGTTTAGAGACAGTGAGAATGCAGATGCCCTTTGCACTTCGCTGATAAGACTCCAACTGACTTTCTTTTGTCCGTACTGTCACTCTTTTCTTTTTAAAGTTTTTCTTTCTGAATCTTAAACTTTTGTCTTGCAAAAATGTTATTAATAATATCAGTATTAGTAGTATTACATGTTTAGTATTGTTGCATACTAAACATCTATCCATTTTTATTATAATTTTATTAAATTATTTGTAATATATTTTGTCCTGCTTAATTTTTTAATGTTTTTTATGCAATTTGTGCTTTAAAGGTGCTCTGTGTGATGTTGCAGGATTTCAGCTCAATTTAATTTTTATCTCAAACTGTATGCATCACCCCTTGATCATCTTGCTGTCTGCCCTCTGAATACAGTACATTGGAAAAAAAACCCGCTCTCGAAAGACAGCACAGAGGCTGCAATACCAAAACAAACACTATGGGCACAGGATGTTCATCACAACAAAAACAAACTTCGGCCAAACAATTGGCAAGAATTGGTGGTGTTTAATGCGTGTTTAACCCCACCTCTTCTTCCCGATTGGCTGGCCGA
>JAUCNO010001927.1:0-16144 GCA_032353835.1 Enteromius viviparus
ATTTTTTTTAATTATTTGTTTATTTATTTTTTTTACATTTATTACAAAAGACTATAGGGTATTGAGATCACAGTCTTGATTTTTTTTTTTTTTTTACACAATTTTACTGTGCAGAAGTACCAGCGGAGAAGGAAGTATTCCTTATGTGCCGTATTTCACAGTGCCTCCATGCTTCAGGAGCCTGGAGAACCTATTCAGTTCGAGGTCAGCATTGGAAATTATGGAAATAAACTGGACTCCACATGCAAACCTCTGGCCTCCACCACTCAGTTTAGCTGTGCTGTTTTTGACGGTGAGTTTACAAAAAGTCCCATTTTGAGCCGCTTGACACTTGCATTATTTTGTTCATAATTGTTTGTGTTTCTCCATAGGAAATCATTATTATTACTTGCCCTGGGCTGATTCTAAGCCTGTTGTTATCCTCACATCTTTCTGGGAGGAAATAAGTCACCGTTTGGATGCGGTGAACATCATTCTCTACATTTCTGACCGACTGGTATGATTTTAATGCATTTTCATGCCAAATAAACAATTCAGAGCAGTCACATATTTTCTGTGCCTCTTTCTTTAGCAATCCAACATTGTCTCTCTGAAGACGGCGCTCCTGGCTAAAGTGTCTGACTCTCGCCTAGCTGAGATTTGGCTGAAACTTATCACCCAACTCATCGATGACCTTTCCAGGTAAATCCCAGAGGCTAAACATTTACTTATCACTCTCTGTTCTATTACTTAGAATTGCCCTTGGAGCAGTGTTGAACTCAACAACAAAATTCCTGTAGAAATTGTCTGGTGACGGGATTTCTTTTTTTATTTTGTCAACAATAATAATAAAGACATGATGAAATTGATGCATTGTGATGACAATTAAATAATGTTAATTCATATTTAAATAACTAATTAAACCACTGATAAAATTTGCACAGTCCAAACAAAAGCAAAAACTACAACTATGTGCTATGTCAGTACAATGGACTAAAATTAGTAATATGAACTGAATTAAAATAACATTCTTTGTCAAAAAACAAAAACTATGACTAAACCAACAACAAAAAGGCTAACATGTAAAAATGGAAAAATGAACACTGCCTTGTGACTAACTTTATTTGATTACAATGTCAGACATGTGATTAATTTCAATCTTGTTGCCATTAGTTACCAGTTACCTGATTTGGAGGGCAAACCGAATCTGACAGCCCTTGATATTCAGATCAAAAATCTGCGTGATAAAACCATGGCCAGTGTCAAAGAGGCGGCCATTCGCATGAGGGAGGAGGCTGTTGATGTTAGAGCCACAATGCCTGATATAGAGGACTGGCTGGAGCGACTACAGCAGATCACAGAGGAGGTTTGCCATTGCCTCATACAGCACTTATACTACTGTGTTATGTTTGTAAGCAGAAGGGAATGTTGTGTATTTCAGAAGTCATATATACTGTACATAATTCAAAGCCCTAAGAAAATTCACATTTTGGTTTAAATTCACAATACAGCCTCAGAACAGTATGCCTGATGTTATCATATGGATGCTGAGAGGAGAGAAACGTGTGGCTTATGCCCGAATCCCAGCCAATCAGGTTCTGTACTCCACCCACAGCGAGCAGGCGGTCGGCAAGTACTGCGGCAGGACGCAAAGCGTCTTTATGCAGGTAAAAACAAAACTACCTGGTCTCATGGCATAAACATACCTTGGTGCACTTTTTAAGCAAGACACAAAATATGTACCAATAAGTACATATCACTGTAGTTTCCAAAAGAAATGAACACTGGAGGCAATAAAACTCTGACCTTTTATTCTTAGTTAGTTTCTTATAATACATTACATTTTTCACACAAATACTTGAAGAATATCATATTTTAACTTTAAAACAATATTAATATGCTGGGATATTTCAAAACTGATGCTTTTGAACGTTAGCATCAGCTTCATATCTATGGGTTTTCATAGACTGTAGGTTTCTTCGGTAGTTCATGGAGTACAAAGACATACAGTACTTGAGAGGCGAGGCGCTCCGATTTGAATCCCATGTATCTATGGTTCGACAATACAGTTTAAATGTGTGTAAAAGGAAGTTGAAATGGCACGGTTACTTTAACAAATACCAACAAAATCAATTTGTGTTTGTTAACATTATCGGCTAGGTTTAGCATTTGATGTGGTTTATGGCATTACCTTTTAGAAACAGTCCCCTAATATTTCGCTTCTAAACCACCACAATACATACCTACTGTATATCAGTGTAATAAAATGTGCCAGGGTTAATGTATTGAACCTGTGTTTTAGCGCCACTCAGTGGAGATTTCTCTTTGGAACTTCACCAAAACGTGCAGAAAGGCAACAGTGTTGCATAAAAAGTGCACAGAGGTGCATAAAAAACATTTTGAAATTCAAAGGTAGATTTGTGCTACAACATGAGGGTAGTTTACATTTACATGCGGGCAATACTAGTTTGTGTCTAGCTCACATTTCCCAAAACCATTTCCTCATTATTTCCTAATAACCCAGATTCAATTGAAAAAAAAAGATTAAAGGTAAACGTGTTGTTTTCAGTACCCAATGGACAAAAACAAAGGTCTGAAGATCCCTGTGCAGCTGCGTGTGAACATGTGGTTGGGTCTGTCTGCACATGAGAAGAAGTTCAACAGCTTTGCAGAGGGAACATTCAGTGTGTATGCAGAAATGGTCAGTAAACGTGAACACTGAAATGAAACCTATATAGTATTGACTGTTGTGTGGAACTTCCCTTAGCAACGCTTTGATGACTGTTTCTGTTCTCCTGTGTTAGTATGAAAATCAGGCTCAGGTTTTTGGGAAGTGGGGAACCACAGGCCTAGTTGGCCGACATAAGTTTTCAGATGTGACAGGAAAAGTTAAACTGAAACAGGAACGTTTCATGCCGCCTCGGAGCTGGGAGTGGGAAGGAGATTGGTTGATTGACCCTGAGCGCTGGTAAGCCATATAACACTTGCATATTTCATATTTCAGTATGAATATGTATTTTGCTATGATTTTTCTGCTTTGCAAAAAAAGTATTTATCTGTAATTTGCCTTTTTGCAGCTAATAATATCTAAATTACTTATACAGCATTAATTCACTTAATCAGCAAAATTATGTTAATTAATACAAAATATATTTAATTAAGTTTATATTTCTTATCCCAAATTTATTTTTTAAATAAACCTTAAAAATTATTTTTACATTTTTATACAAAAAAATAAACAATTTGCTAATAAGAAAAAAAATCTTGTTTGATATTTAAAAATCAGTTTTGATTCTAAAATAAATTTACATTTTTAAGAATGTTTAAATATTTTTATACTAATGTACTGTGACTTTTCTCTACATTCTTCTGAATAGGATAGGTGCAAGTCTATTAAAAAAAACAAAACAAAAAAACAATACAATACAGTAGAAGTGTGAAATATTATTACAATTAATTATAATTATAACTATGTTTTAATATATTTTAAAATTTAATTATTACTGTGATGGCAATTATTTGTTACTGAAGAATTTATTTCTTATTATTATCAGGGTTAAAACAATTGACCTATCAGTAAGCCCCTCCCCTTGAATGCAGATGAGCCAATGACAGTCAAGTTTCAGTTGCACGGAGAGTGGAACTTGGACATCTGTATATTTTAGCGCCATAGAGAAACATTGGAAAACTGCATTGTTTTATAGATTTACGCTTAAAAAAAAGAATGTGTCTGGGGTGCTTGTAACACTGATTCCAGGTATCCTCAGAGGATAAGCAATATAATTTATTTTGTTCAGTTTCCTAAATCTGAATAAAACAGCATCCTACTGTATGTCCGTAAGCATAAAACCTCAATCCAAATGAAGACAAAAACTTTCATTTTCTTGTTGTCATACACTTAAGTTACATTTTCATCAGCTTAAGCAGAATGTTAGTGAGCCCATGCTAATGAACAAACCTAAAGAGTGGACTGTTCTTGCATTTTGTACAAAGGTCAAAACTGTCTCATTATATTAAACTGGATAAATGTACATTAATTTAGTCATACCTGTGATACATGAACAGTGTCGATAAGGGAATGTTGTCAAACACGATCGTGATTATGAGACTTCTCCTGCTTGCATGGTGATTTGTAAACCCCTCCTTCGAGTTATCCACTATATTTATTTTTTTATTTTTAAAAATAACTCTATGGAAAATTTCATTTCCATTTGGTGGACTTCTGTGTCCAAAAATGTGCAAAAACATTGCAGGTTAAGGTTTTCACACTACATTTGTTAGTGTAATAGTGAGCAACTAACTGTTTGCTAGCGAGCAACAGTAACTAAGGGGGGTGGGTCAATAGTACTGCTTTATGTTGTGGAAACCATGATACTTTTTTTAAAGCAGGTTTCACTGATAAATGATTGAAGCATTTATTTGAAATAGAAATCATTTGTAGCATTATAAACGTCTTTACTGTCACATTTGATCAATTTAGTGTATCCTTGTTAAATAAAAGTATTAATTTCTGCAAATTTTTATAAAAAAACAAAACAGAAAAAAACTTTTAAAACGTATAACTTTTACTTATAAACCTTATACTTTTGAAGAGTAGTCTATGTAATCACTGACTCTTTGGTAAGAGTAAAGTGGGTTAGAGTCTATTTAGCTCTTTCTAGCTTACAATTAGAGGAAATTGCTGTAGTTGGCATACAGCCGTAGTCAGCCCTGCTGTAACATAAACATAGTCTCTGCCAGGGTTCTCTACTGTGTTTATACAGTCAGCTCATTTTTTACTCTTCCAGGCCTCTTACACTGACCCCACTCCCAACCCTGTACTGTGTCATGGCCTTTGCTCAGTATTTGTTTGACTGTTTTGTGCGTGCTGAAATAAATGTGTCGCTAAAGGCCCATCTGTTTGTTCTGTGCTTGACTCAGTCTGCTTACAGAGGCTGATGCAGGCCATTCTGAATTCACAGATGAGGTCTACCAAAACGAAACTCGCTTTCCTGGTGGTGAATGGAAACCTGCCTCTGAACCTTTTACTGATGTGGTAAGAGAACCAAATTTCCCCGACTTCCTGTGGCCTCATAGAAAGTTTAATGGGAGGTAACACAAATGGCAAAAATCAGATTTTCTGGCTCATTTTCATTTTCAATTTATGAATACTCTTTCTGTGGAACAAAAAAGGGCTGTTATAATGAATATGAATTCTTTTTAATTACAAATCACAATAAAAGTTACAGTGTTTCAGTAAAACTGTATGAATATGATAGTTTTAATGAGTTAAGCAGTGATAAATGATTCTTGAATGAATCATTGGTTGTTTTTAATGAATCAATTTATCCAATTCATATATATATTGTCTGATCTGGTTTTCACGTTCAGCTTACTGACTCGATTCCTGAATTAATGGCCCACAAAATTATTCAGCAATTAATTCAAACTATGCCGTGTGGCTTTAGAAGACTTTTCAATGATACCTTTCTGGTACTTTTATGGTCTTTGTGTACTTGAAATAATTCAAAATGTCACATTTCTCCAAGAAAGAAAGAACATTATTCATGTTTGGAGAAACATGAGGGTGAGTAAACAATGATAGAGCTGCCCTTTTTGGAGGAATGACCACTTCAAGTCTTGAATGATGGAATTTGTTCTATGCAGAATGGAGAGAAGAGCCAGACCCCTCAAGAGATTGAGTGTCCTCCAGGGTGGATTTGGGAAGATGACTGGAATTTTGACAGCAACAGGGCAGTGGATGAGAAAGGTCAGGAATCCTGGCTACCAGTTTTGTTACAAGAGATTTATATTTCAAATTAATTTGTTTCTTTTGAAATGTTTCCAGAACAATATTAAGCAGCATAATTGTTTTCAACATTGATAATGATAAGATACCTTGAAGACCAGAAAGCATCCCTTTTATGATTCCAATAATTAAACGTCTGTTTTTTCATTGTTTGCACTGAATGCCAGGATGGGAATATGGTGTCACCATTCCTCCTGATGATAAGCCCAGGTCCTGGGTTGCTGCTGAGAAAATGTACCACATTCATCGCAGGAAAAGACTGGTCCGACCCCGCAAGAAGATATCAGAGACACCCACAGCAGAGGTGAAAAGTCATCAATACTTCTCTAATTTTTATTAGAAAATATAGAATATTTATTTTGAGTTGTGCTATTTTAACTGATGTCTTGCACTGCGACTGACTTTCTCTTGAAACTTATTAGTCAAATATCCTCTGATGTACGTATAATCAGTGTTTTCACTACAGAAAAAAGACATCGGTGATGGCTGGGAATACTCGTCTCTGATTGGCTGGAAGTTCCACAGGAAGGAGCGCTCCTCAGACACATTTCGCCGTAGGCGCTGGAGGAGGAAAATGGCACCAGCTGAACGCGTGGGCGCGTCGGCTATCTTTAACCTGGAAGGGGCTTTGGTTAGTACATTTATTGTCTTCAATGACTATCAAAATAGAAAGCATAGTGAAATAGATTCTGTTTAGGGTATGTGGACTTTATTACATGGATTAAATGTGATTAAAATAGTTTTGAACCCTTCCTGTGGTTGTATTTTAATGTCTAGAAAGATGAACAGATGAATTATATTATTTATAACTACGTGTCTTCCTCACTTGTTTTTATTTGCTTATAGGGAATAGATGAGGATGAGAAAGGCAGCAAAAAGGACACGGCTAAACTCTTTGGTGCCAACACACCCACTGTGTTTTGCAGATTTGACAGTGAGTAATGTTTATTTATCCCTGCTGATTAAAGAACCCCTTCTAAATTCCTTACACTGATTATATCTCTGAGACTAACAACCCACTCCTCTTCCTGACAATCTGCACAAAACAAAACAACAACAGTAGAGAGCCAATAGAAACCCTGAGTCGTGCTGATTAATGGTATTATTATACCAAATTCAGCTGTGCTGCATGCAAAGTTGCAAACTGTGATATTGTTTTAAGTTGCCATTACCGTTCACAGGTTCAGCAACCATTACTGCAGTCTTCAGTGTAATTCTAATATGCTAATTTGGTAACATTTTAATGGAAATCGCAATACATTTTAAGGATTCTTTGATCAATCTAAATTAAATAAATGTAAACATTATATATTTGAGTTAAAAATCATTTGTTACATTGTAAAATAAATTTACTGTCAGTCACATTTGATTAACTTAGAATTAGAATTTTATCAGGTAAAGCTTTTTTAAAAAATAAACATTTCCTTTTCTTTATTATAAGGATTGGAATAAAAAACTATATTATATTTCACAGCCGTGAGTTTAATTCCCATTTTTATTACTTTTTTCGTAATTGTGGCTTTATATTCCACACTTTATATTTACCAATGTGACTATATTTGTTATTTTAAACTCAAATAAACTAGGTGCAAGACACTTTGTGATAGAACACAAACTCAAATCACCATGTTTTTTAACAGAGTCATTCATCTACCATCTCAGAGTATATGTATATCAAGCCAAGAATCTTTTGCCTATGGACAAAGACAGCTTTTCCGGTGAGTTATTTTTCACCTGATATGAACACAATTCACTGTACGCTGTGTTTTATTGTAAATATTGTCTGACTAATCTTTTGTTTTTTACAGATCCTTACGTGCATGTGTCATTCTTGCATGTCAGCAAGACAACTGAGATTGTTAAGTCCAGTCTCAACCCCACATGGGACCAAACTCTTATTTTTGACGACATTGAGATCTACGGAGACCCTCAGACCATCGCTCATAACTCACCCAGCGTGGTTCTGGAAGTTTATGATAATGACCAAGTGGTATGACTCGTTAGTGATGACTTGTTAATCCGAACTCTAGCCTTTCATGCAATCTTCAAAAAGCACTACATGCTTTGATCTTGATCCATGGATGTGTTGCAGGGGAAGGATGAGCCGATGGGCAGATGCACATGTCCTCCAGTAGTGAAGCTGATTCCTGCCACCACACTGACAACTAAACTCCTTTGGTTTCCCATCACCCTGAAGGGACGAAATGCAGGAGAAATGCTGGTGGCAGCTGAGCTCTTGCTTAAAGATAAGGTTGTTTATATTCTTACTTGCTCTGTGTTTTTTTCTCCCTCTACATGTCAGTCTTATTTTAGTCATTTTTATACACTATTATGGCTTTGTTAATATTTTATGATTTGTAATTTTATATTATTACCTTTTGTTTTCATTTACTTTTTTAGTTTTAGTAAAGTTTCAACTTGCTTCAACTTAAACAAAAATAAACAATTGCATTGACAACTAAATTAAATAGTTATAATATAATTTATTTCAGCTTTTTAATAGTTTTAGTTAACAGTAAAAACCCAGCTACCCATACACTTAAAAGCATGATGTAATTAACATGTATTATCATGAATTATTTTATACAAACTTAATTTCTTTTATTTTTCTCATAAGGTAACCATAAACACATGTGGTTGTTTGGTATTACAAATGTATTGAATACAGTGCTTCGGAACGAAATGAGTATGACATAATTTACTGTTTGTATCATAGGCAGTTTCAAATTTGCAGGGTGTAGCCAGTATGTTTTTTTTTTTTTTTTTTTAATTTAGCTAAATCATCACTACCAAGGAAACATGCAATTGAAGATTAGCAGTTTTACCCAATATCCTAACTGTTGTCTCCATTAGCGTGTCTCTTTACCACAGCACCATTATCATTTGCTTATCCACTATACTGTTCATTGTTGACCTCAGGCAAATGACGTTAACCTTCCCCTGGTCCCACCTCGAAGAAGTGAGAATCTGTACATGGTTCCTCAGGGGATCAGGCCTGTGGTGCAGCTCACCGCAGTCGAGGTAATGCTGTCATCCTTGCCAATAATGCTCTAAAACCAAACAAAATTACTGCCAGCGTCTCATGCTGTGTGTTTTGACAGATCCTGGCCTGGGGTTTAAGAAACATGACGGCATATCAGCTGGCCGCGGTGTCTTCCCCCAGCCTCATAGTTGAATGTGGAGGGCGGACTGTTCAGACTGCCATCATCAAAAACATCAAGAAAAATCCCAACTTCCCTGGATCTGTCATGTTCCTCAAAGTGGTACATCACCTAATTAAACAAAAAAAAAAGCTTTTGCTAGCCTAAAAAATTGGAACTGCTGAAAACAAAGGATTTTTGCCACATGTGATCTTCAGCATTATTTCCAGCTTCCCACAATGATGATTAGAAGTTTTTGCTAAAGCAAGCTGTGCCATTGCTCACTTTAATGGTTAAAGATTTGAATAAACTTTGATGCATAACTCATCCTACGTCAATTGTGCTTGCTAAATATAACACAAATTACAGTATGAGGCATTGTAGTTGCTGTTGTGTATAGATTATAGTGATTATATTTACGAATGATAAACTGAACTAGAAAAGAAACGCCATGGACTAAGAATACTAAGAATTTAGTTAGAGACAGCCCAGAGCACCCTAGCTATGACCTAGTAACCATCCAGAACATTGTAGCAAAACAGAACAACTCTGAGCTCACACAGAACACACAAAGACTCCAGTTGTAAATCTAAAGTTTTTAAAACCATGCATCCCAAGGGTCTAGATTATATTCTGAACCTGCCCTGCTTCAAGATTTAAGCGTGTTTTTGATCCCAATACATACAGTGAAAATAAAAACACCAAACAATACCAAATAGTTGTGTGTGTGTATATGAAGCTTTGCTGCTTTTGGGCAAACCGAATCCTAACAATCTCTCTCTCTCTCTCGCTCTTCAGCTTCTTCCTAAAGATGAGATGTACACTCCACCTATTGTGCTCAAAGTTATTGACCACAGGCCCTTTGGTCGGAAACCAGTTGTTGGACAGTGTACTATAAACTCCCTGGAGGAGTTCAGATGCGATCCTTTCAAGAGCACCACCGAAGTAACGATGTCTGCCAAGGGTAAGATATAATTTAAATAGACTTTTAGAGATGAATAGAATTTACAAGTTCTCTTATGCTCACCAAGGCTACGTTTATTTATTTGATCAAAAGACAGTAAAAGATATTGTTACAATATTTAAACCTTTTATCAAAGTGGATCAACTTTTTTGATCCACTTCGGATGTTAGCTACTGTATGTATATACCTATATAGTATATACAGTATATATACACATTAATGTTGTATACTATATATATATATATATACTGTATACTGTATATACACTATATGCTTGTATACTTATTCTTGAGATGGCGATGGCAAAGATGAATTTTTATTAGCCATTATTTCATATATACACACAATCTAATTATCTCCTGTATAATTTATGTGTCTCAGTGGCCATGATGGCATCAGCTCCCAGAGATGTTGTCATTGATATGGGGGACAGAATGCCCAGCCCTTCTAAAGAGGTACAGGTAAGACTAATCGTTTCTAGAGTCTTTTCATAAATTCCATAATAAGTCTACTTCTTCTTTTCTATTGTTCTATCATATTGTTGTTCGTGGTTTTCCCAGTGCCGGCAGACAGAAAAATAAATAGCCTTTCCTGTCATTATATAACAGTCTGGAAATGATGTTGTTATGTGGTGAATAGTTGCAGGCAGATTGTTACAGCGTCTTACAGCCAAACTCTCTTCTATTATACCACAACCTATTGTAGGAAGAGGATACGGTGGATTGGTGGAGCAAATTCTATGCCTCCATTAATGAGCATGAAAAGTGCGGTCCTTATCTCCAGAAAGGATATGACACTTTAACAGTGAGTTTACTTGCCCGATCTTACCATCCTGTGTGGATGTTTGCATCCCGTTTATGTTTCAAAGCCGATAAGGTACTGTATTACCATTGTTTTATAATTGTACAATGTTAAAAGTACATGTCTGTTTTAGGTCTTCAACTCTGAGCTTGAGGTGGTCCCAGAATTCAGAGGGTTAACAGACTTCTGCACTACATTCAAGTTACATAGGGGCAAAACCGAAGATGAGGAGGAAGACCCTTCTGTAGTGGGAGAGTTCAAGGCAAGTCTAGCTATGCACGAGCTTCATTTGCTTTTTTACACAGTACAATGACTTTTTATACGGGTGCTGGTTTCCTTGTCATTAAATATCTTGGCTGCTAACACAAAGGTTGCAAATTCTATCCAAATTTCCGAGGAGATTTTTGATTATTACAAACCCGCTCTATATTGTGACCTTGTGTAAGGCATTTAATCTCAGTTTGTTGAGAAATAACTGGTGCAAAGTATCATGTTATAATAAATACTAAAAACATTTTGAAAAGAAGTTTCCAACTAGAGGGGATTTTGAAAAAGCTGCAGAGAAAATTTGGACTCACTCATAGAAAAAGCAGCGAAAAGAGTATGCATTGTATTAGACTGCCATCTAGTGGTAGTCTAACTAATAAAGCTTACTTGATAGTATAACTATATTCACAGGGGTCGTTTCGAGTGTATCCCTTATCAGATGACCCAAATGTCTCAGACCCACCTCGGCAGTTCAGAGAGCTGCCTGAGAGCTGTCCTCAAGAGTGTCTTGTCAGAATCTACATCATACGCTGCCTGGACCTGCAGCCTAAAGACAACAATGGCATGGTGAGTATATAGCCAGTTCACTTTAAAACAGTAAAAGATTCTGATGCTTGACAAAGCATCACATTTGACATTTTTGCATATGCTTTCCTTTTGAAGTGTGATCCCTACATAAAGCTTTCTCTGGGGAAGAAAACTATTGATGACAGAGATCACTACAAACCAAATACTCTTAATCCAGAATTCGGAAGGTGAAATATGCCATATGAAATATGACAATATTGCATTAAAGCACAGATATATTGTGCATTTCTGTTGGGATTTTTAAATATATATATTTTAAAATATGTTAACAGAGTGTTTGAACTGAATGGCTACATACCACAAGACAAGGACTTGAAGATTTCCATCTATGATTATGATCTGCTTAGCTCTGATGAGAAGGTTGGGGAAACAGTCATAGACCTTGAGAATCGACTTCTTTCTCGATTCGGCTCTCATTGTGGAATCCCAAAATCTTATTGTGTGTAAGTGATTACCTTAGCGGCAACTCCTTCACATACACTTTTGATATAATTCCAAGACTTATTCATGTACTATTTGATATATATGTTTGGAAAAGATCTGGAGTGAACCAGTGGAGGGATCAGCTCAAACCATCTCAGATCCTACAAAATCTGGCCAGGATGAGAGGAGTTCCTGCTCCTCAGATCGCAGATGATGGAAGTTTCCTGTCGTTTGAAGGGCGAGAATACAGGCTAGATGAACTGGGTACGCTTATTCAAACTATTAGACCTTATCTTGACCACAATTTCATGTACATAAACTACTGTTTAAATGCGTGGGGTCATTTTTTTAATTAAATGCAGATTTGGTGATAAGGGACTTCTTTCACAACATTAAAAAAAAAAACAACCCAGTGGTCTTTAAACAGTGGTCTGAATATGTACTCAATAACCCCTTACTGTAGTACTAGTAAAAAAGGTACACTTTGTTGTTACTATAGTTTTGCCCGATTCAGCACAAATGTATATGATGTATGTTGTATTTTTTACTTTGGTGTGGAACTTGCAGCCCCATATATTGCTAAATAAGCATTTTATAAAATAGTAAATAAGCAATGAAAACACATATGGATATTACTTTCTCGTAGAGGCCAATAAAACCATCCATTTACATCTGGGCCCACCTAAAGAGCGAATCTGCTTGCACGTGTTGAGGAGGCAAGGCCTTGTCCCAGAGCATGTGGAGACTAGAACCCTGTACAGCACCTTCCAGCCCACTCTCTCTCAGGTCACCCCCAACATCCTCAGCTTTTCTAATATATACTCAAACACTTTGATTTGGTTTATCCAGTAGTACTGCCTGTGTCGCTCACATTCATTTTATCTTTATAGGGCAAAATCCAGATGTGGGTTGAAATATTCCCCAAAAACCATGGTATTCCAGGACCACTTTGTGACATCACTCCTCGCAAACCCAAAAAGTAGCATCTAATTTTCCTCACTACTGTAAAACTACTTATGTGTGATTGGTTTTGTAATGTGTCGTTTCACATTGAAGGTATTTCCTGCGAGCCATTGTTTGGAACACAACTGAAGTCATTCTGGATGAAACCAGCATTACAGGAGAAAACATGAGTGACATCTATGTGAAAGGGTAATATGTTGATTATAATATTAGTAGAGTGCTAACAGTTTTTTGTCAGTAAGTACTTTTTGAAAGAAATTAAAACTTGGATTCATAAATGATGCATTAAATATATCAGACATGTCAGTATTTTAAACGAGTCCTGAAAAGAAATGTATCAGGGTTTTCAAAGAAATATTAATCTGCAATTGTTTACAATATTGGTAATAATTAAAAAAAAAATGTTTCTTGTGCACCAGATTAAAATATAAAAATGATTTCTGAAGTATCATGTGACACATCAAAGGAAAAAATTAAATTTTTAACTAAAATATACAGATAAAATATGTAAAATAAATTATTTTAAATTTTACAATCTCTCAATATTACTGTGATTACTGTATTTTTTTTATCAATTAAATTCAGCATTGGTGAGTATAAAAAACTACTTTCAAAATAACATAATTAATTTATATTTGTAGGTGGATGCCAGGTATGGAGGAGGACAAGCAAAAAACTGATGTCCATTACAGGTCTCTTGATGGAGATGGAAATTTCAACTGGAGATTTGTCTTTGGCTTTGATTATTTGCCAGCTGAACAGTTGTGTATGGTGTCTAGAAAGGTTAGTGGTTTGGAAAAGTTTAAATACATATTAGATACAATGTTTTCAATTATTGATAGTCACAATAAACCACACGTTTTAATTTCCAGGAACATTTCTGGAATCTAGACAAAACCGAGTTCAGGATCCCTCCTAAACTCATCATTCAGATCTGGGACAATGACAAATTCTCCTTGGATGATTACTTAGGTGAACTGTCTTCTTTTAATCAACACTCCCACAAGATGTTTAATATTTTTTATTTTTATATTTTCTTTTTTAAAGACATACGTGGTAATGTTTTGGCCATTCCTAAACAGGCACGGTGGAGTTGGATATGCTTCACCTCATCCCTCCAGCTAAGACCCCTGAAAAGTGCTCTTTAAGCATGCTAAACCAAACAAGCAAAAACCTCACACCTACATCACTTTTCTCCCAGAAGTCAGTGAGAGGCTGGTGGCCTTGTGCCATGGAGGAAGATGGCAAAAAAGTCCTGGCTGTGAGTAGAGCTTACTGATGATACATGACAATCTTAAATACATGACGCATACTACATATGTGCAGGAAAATGGTAAAGGTTTTCTTTGTGGCATTAGGGTAAAGTAGAGATGACACTGGAAGTGGTGGAAGATAAGGAGGCAGATGAGAGGCCAGCTGGGAAAGGAAGAGATGAACCCAACATGAACCCTAAACTAGATTCTCCAAAGTATGAGAATATCAATGTTTGGCCATTCATTATTATGTTTGATTTGACAATATGAGTAATAATGTATGTTGTAATATGTTTAAACAGCCGTCCAGATACTTCCTTCCTTTGGTTCACAAATCCATGCAAGACAATGAAATTCATAATATGGCGCAGATACAAATGGCTCTTCATTGGACTCATTCTTCTCATACTGGTGGTCCTGTTTTTTGGAATCCTCTTGTATTCCTTCCCTGTAAGTCTTTTAAAGATATTATTATTAGTAAATAAGCAAAGTGCTTGTAAGAATCACTAAGTCGTGTATATTTTCTAAATTTGCCCTTTTATTCTTACAGAACTACATTTCTATGAAAATCGTGAAGCCGTATTAAATGGAAAATATCAAGATATTGATGCAGGGGGACACAACCAACAGAGAATTTTATTTTTATGTATTTTCCCCTTCAAAAACACTTGAACGTATAACCTACACCAAGTGCTATTTCTTTCTCTGTAGACAACACTGGGTTGATAGATTACAATGCTGCGAGAAGTTGCACTATATTTGTTTGATATCCAATTGCTGATGTTTATTTTCTTTGTTAGTGTGCTGTACAAGATTAGATTTATGCTTATGTTGCAATGTTTTGCTGTTATAGAATGATGTGATTTATACAGTGCATCTACTGTAGACGTTTTTTAAGTATGCAATTTTAAGTAACTAAAATCAGACATATCTGCTCTTTTGCTGTTTATTATGCATTAATTGGGCAGTGGGGCAGTCGTGGCCTAATGGATAGGGAGTTGGACTTGTAACTCAGTCACGGGTTCGAGTCTCGGGTCCGGCAGGTAGTGTAGGTGGAGGGAGTGAATATTCAACACTCTCTCCATCTTCAATACCACGACTTATGTGAGACGCTGGAGCAAGGCACCATTCCGCTAAGCCATTTTAACATTTAATCTATAGATAAGATAAGACACAAATTTATCTTATTTATTATTTTTCTCTTTTTCATCCAGTAAAAACAATAAATATCACATCAGGTTTGTACATTACCTTGTTGTTTTTTTGTGTATTGCACTGGTGTTACAGACATTGAATGTTTTTATATTAAAATTCTGTGGGCGCTGGGCACATTGATGCTGCAGACACTGAATGTTTTACATTAATGCTCTTTACAGGGCACACAAACTAAACGTTTTGAGACAAACATTTTATTTGTTTGGAAAAAAATACATAATCATAAATTTATTCAAAGATTTTTTTTATGTTTAGGGACTATAGTAATGGAAAATCCACACTAAGGTAATTATAATTATAAATTCTGACAAAAAATAATAGGCTACTATTACGATCACCAAGATTTCAGAGAATAATTTTAATTAAAGTAAAATGTGTGTGGAAAAAAATTTAATGTGGGACTTAATTTCCACTGTAAATTTTTACTTCAGACTTACTACTGTACCTGAAAAAGCATAGACAAGTATGAACAAATTAAGGGACTAGCTATTGCTTGTCTCTGTTTAATTCTCTCTGTTCTGAAGCAGCTCCAACTCATCTTTCCAATATGAAAATGACTGAGATATGATCATATTGAGGGGCCCGATTAACATGGCCAGGGGCCCCTAGGCTACAGTTTACTGTAGGCCCCCCCTCACAACCACGAGGACGTCATACGTCAATTTGCATATTTATTATGTCAGTGCGTCATATTATCTTGCTTCTCTGTAGTCACATAATGTAATTTGATGCACCCAAATTCTCAATATAACTGTTTTCACTG
>JAUCNO010001928.1:0-16136 GCA_032353835.1 Enteromius viviparus
CTAATCGGTTAACCGGTTTCAACCGGCTAATGAGGCTCGGTGGTCGGTCAAGAAATTTTTTAGTTTTCGCCATCCCTGATAAATAGCCATGGTATAAGCTAAAAAATATTCCAGTATAGTGTCACGGCTCCTCCACATCCGTCATGCAGTATTGCACTGACCATTGTGGTTTATCCCTTACATAATTAACGTACAACAACCCCAATCTCGATTAACAAACGCAATGATTGATTTAAGGCTACACTGAAATTACTTGGTCTTGAGTGACGGTCCTCCTCCTGCACCATAGACGACGTGCTGTTGTGGTACACTAGCTCGAGCTTGCAATGAACATACGATACGTTACAGCGTTCTCTTTATTGTTCAATTTAAAATGATCCCAAACTTTGGATATTTTTTGTCGTTTTCTTTTGGTGGTTTGGTCTCTTTGCTCATCGCCGTCATTGCTCCCTTCCATTTTGCAGCCCGTGCTAGTCTGCGCTCGCGCCCTCAAATCAAAACACCGCCGTGACGCCGCTTGTCGGTGACGTAAGCGCACTGTCACAGACATGCAAAAATCATTACAATGAATTAATAGAGGCTTCGAGGCAGAGGATTTTTTATAATCGAGTTACTCGAGTAACTGTTTCAGCCCTAAATCTAATTTAAAAAAATGTAAATTGTAATAATATTACACAGCATTACAGTTTTTACTGTATCCTTGGTGAACTGAAGAAGCCTTTTTCAAAAAACATTTCGAACTCACCTCACTTGTTCTGTTTCCGGTAACTTTCTTTTCTTTCAGTTGCTGTGAAGTAAAAATAATTTTGTTACAGTTTATTTACTGTTTGACTTAATTATTATTTTAAACTGGAGATACACTATAATTTGCTGGGTTTTTTTCTTTTCGTTTTACCAAATGACGGAACTCTGCTGCCATCCCATTGGATTCCTCCATGTTCATCACCTTCATGGCCGTTCCCAAAATGTTGAACATGCGAAACCTGAAAAGGGAGCATTTCAAAATAAGCGGCGTTTTAATTTTTAGGGTAGCTGTATATTTAAAATAGTTCTGCAAATAAAGAAGTTATGCAGGACACACCCTTTCCGTTTCTCAACGATGTCCCTGAAAGGTGAAAAGAGACACATTGGATTTTTTTATGAATGTATGCTTATCTACAAATGCCAACCACATGTTGAAATCATTAAACTAAATGACTAAAACATCATTTATGGTTGAATTAGAGTATGTACAACACTCACTTGTCGAAATGCACCTTCACCCGGACAGTGTGGTTGAACTCCTGAAGTTTTATGAGCATCCTGGAGCACAGAAATTGTGTGATTCATCATTCAACAAATTAACACTATCTGGCCTTCAGTTGCAGAGGAATGTGAATCATCTGCAGTGTGTTTACAGTTACCGTAATTTGAGGGTGAACAGAACCCCCGTCTTCAGCACCAAAGGTCTTTGTAGTTGGGTAGGCATGCATGGCTGTCGCTCGACGACCATAGAGCTGAAAAAACAGACAATGATTCATTGTCAGTGACTCTTTTCAGCGGTGGTGTATCAAGTAAAGTAGGTTTCTTACTTTGTGATGAGTTTTTTGATGTTCACCATGATCCTGTCTTCCAGAGTGCTTTTGATGAGGGTGATGGGATCATTGTCGTATGAAAATTTCTGCTCCAGCTCCAGAAGTTTCTTGAGCTGCTGCCTGAGCTGAAGCAGAGATTCTCCTAGAGAAGTAAACCTGAAAGGAAAAACAAACACAACATATATGATTTAAACGCGATTTAGCGAAATTGTCACAAATTGACTATATTTCTGTGTAGTTTTGCAAACAGAAAAGGACTACGAAAGTGGTGTTCAAAATAATCAATATTTATGTACTCTCAATATATATTTAATATTGTCAGTATTTCCATGAAAATTTAGCAGGCAGAAAAAGTTCCATAAAATTTTATTAGAAAACAATCAAGTAGAGTAGCCAAATTGTCACAAATTTAACAAGCAGAAAGAGTACAATTGTTCGTAAAAAACGTCAGAATATTTGATGTCGTAAATATTTGTATTAAATTTCGCAAGAAATTTTGTTCGCAAAAGAAAAATCCATTGTCAACATTTAAAAAGTCAAAATATTTATGTACCGTGAATATTTCAGTAAATTTACACGGGTGGAAAAGATTTAGAAAGCTTTCCGAACATAAAAGGCCCAATGTCAACAGTGTCGCAAAATTATAACCATTTACATATTTCCAAAAATTTCACAAGCAAAAAATAAAAACAAAGCTAACTTGAACGTGTTTGAACGATTTTGTTAAAAAATCTAAAACATTGCTATTCTGTACAAATTAATTGAATAAAAATACATATTGTACAGTCCAAATTTAGAATTAAAATATAAATATGAGCAATACCCGTTAGCTCTGACAGTATTTGAAGAACTTGAAACTATTAAAATTGATTGTCATGACATAAATCATATTCTGTGATATTAATATTCTATAGCCAATTTTTTTTATTGTATAGTACTACTATAAAAAATCTATGGTTAATCATAAATTTATTTATGGTTTTTGTTAGTTACCAGTTTTGCAGTGGGTCTAAGCAGACGTTGGTTAGTCCACCGATGCAAGCCATCTGTTGGCGGCGCTTCCATTCAGCCAGTTCTGTTGGAATTAGCTCAAAGACCAACGGCTCCGAATTGTTTAACACCTCTGACATCTGACTGATCACTTTCTACAGGGACACAAAAAACGTTGAAAGTAACTGCTTCTCTTCGCTAACCAGTTAGCATTACAAAACAGGAAAATGCCTTGGATAACTAATGTTCTCACCTTTCTTGTGTCGTTGAGTTTCATAAACATGGCATGGATAGTAAGTCTCTCGCGATTCAGATCTTCCTTTGAAACTGTCCCGTTCAGTTCCTCTGTTGAACAGAGAAAAGCAAGTTTTGGTATTTGATGACAAAAAAAAAGCTAGTATTGACTTAAGGTGTGATGACCATTGTTAAACAAATTATCACAAGCAAATTTTCATGAGCTTGAATTTCAGTACTTCTGACATCAGTGCATCAGATTACCATTGTTTGGAGAGTTCTGACTTCATCACATTCAATGATGCTTAACAAATTTTCGAGAGTGAAACAAGCAATACTAAGACTCAGTACTTGCTAAAAAAAAAGTAAGAAGAATTAGGTAGAATTTACCATTGTTCAATAAATATTTGGAAGCGAAATAAGCATGACTTTCGGTACTTGTTCAAAATTATAGTTATGAATGACTGAAGATTCAATCGTATTTACTATTGTTGCAAATTTTCACAAGCGAACTAAGAAATACTGAACTTTAGTAACTTTATAATTGCTATGTCTGACTTAAAGTGCAACACATAACTATTGATGAATTGTGAATATAAGCAATACTGATTTTCTATACTTTTCGAATAATTGGCTAGATCTGACCTAAGAAGCGGTGTTGCTAAATTTTCACAAGTGAAATATAAGTTTCAGTACTTTCCGGAAAAAAAAGCTAGTTCTGACTTGATTTTTCACATTTAAAGATGGATAAATTTAATAAATATTTGAGAGCAAACTAAGCAATGAGTTTCTAAGGTTTTTAAATAAATATTGAGTTACGAATTCAATGAGTTAAATATACAACACTTAAGTCTCGGTACTTGCCGAAAAAAAAATGCTAGTTCTGACTTTAGATGAGGTGACATTTACTATTGTACCATTTGTACCAACAAATTTTCACAAGCAAAATAAGCAGTATTGAGTTAGGTACTTAAAAATAATAAGTGGTTCTGACTAAAGTTGAAATCATTTCCGTTGTTTGGCAAATTTTTGTAAACAAATTTCAGTACCTGACAAAGTCACTTCTGATCTATAGCCTAATATGCTAGTTCTGACACTTACTATTGTAAAAAAAAAAAAAAAAAAGTTACTGTTGTTAAACGAATTTTCGCGAGCGAAATAAGCAATACATAAACTTAACAGAAATGAAATGTGACCACGCACTTAATAAATTAGTTTTTTTTTTTACTACAAATAAGGCATTTTTTACCTCTGCTTTGTAGAGTTTTGCTCTTGAAGTCGTATTCGTCTTGCTGGTCCTCTAGGTTTTTGATAGTCTGCTCTGTGTCCTGAAGGGAAATTCGAAAAAGATGTTTAACACAACTTTTCAACGAGAATTAAGACATGGATAGTGATAGTTTTGGTGTACATCACCTGTACTTTAATCTTGATGTCTTTCACCCTTCCATCCATTTCTCGATGTTTCTCCACGATCATGTCATTTTGGGTGTTATCGGGTCGTTTCTGCGATAAAATTATATGTATTATACATATATATATTCCATTATATGGAAAAGAGCAGCTTGGACAATATTGCGAAATATCTCCTTTTGTGTTTTACAAATAAAAGGAAGTCATGTTAATGTGTGATACATAGTTCGAACTACTTAATTAAAATGATTTAGATAATGATTTAAATGGCATATTCTAATCCACTGTGTTTGTGTTGGAAATCAGTGGTTGTGTTTATTAATTCCTGACCTCTGACACTTGGGCGGATGCCAGAATCTTCCTCTCCTCGTTAAGATTTCTGCTGATGATCATCGCCATGGAGACCGGATCATCTTGGAAGAGGCTCTAAAACACAAGGTCCTCAATTGGTTGCATGTTTCAACTTGTCTTTTCTGATCTGTTTATTGCCTAATGATTCAGAAGCTGCCACACAAATAATAAAAGGAAATGACTGTGTAGCCAGTTGCAGACAGACACCTGCAAGTTCCTCTTGATCTTGCGGATGTTGTGCTGATTCAGGAAGTCTTTCTCCATCGCGAAGCGGCTGTGTTGGTGATCCAACTGGGTCAAAAGATCATGAAACCTCACGGTGGCCAGAGACTCGTTCTCCACGTTAGCAACATGGTCCCTTTAAGAGAACAGAGCATTCATACCAAATTCAGCTGAAACTGGTATAAATTAGATTTTTAACATGATAAGTGTGTGCAGTATGTGTTTAGAAATACACATAAACAGTTTGTGTTGCACTGATTCTTATTCATCTTATTGAACAACAAACACTGCAGAATTTCCCCTTTTGTTGCCCTCACTAGCACTGAATGACCCATGATGCTGTTTATTGCATGTTACCACAAGTTAACTGCTTGCAAAAAAAACCCACAATATTCTGCACAATGTCATATTTGAAGTAACTTCATCTGAAGTTTGTTTATTAACATATTGTGATCTTTCCATGAAGGCCTTGTGTACAATTAACAGAATCATTTATATTCTTATATTAATTTAGAAATGATTCTAATAATTTATAAATTGAATAAAAATAGAATTTATAACATAATTCAAATAACAATATTATATAACGTTTAGATTTACTTTAAAAATGTATATATATATGCAGTTAATAAGTAATAATTTTTTCCTGTTTTAAAATGAATATAATTACCTAGAATAACATATTTAAAATAAAAATAATTAAAATAAAAATGTATATTAACATTTAAATCAGTAATAGAAAATCGTTTAGTGTTCATTAATATTTGTAAATATTAACATTCTATTGCATTTTAAAAACAAGAATGCACATTCAAAATATTAAATATTTGTAATTATATTTTTATATTATTTGCATTTAAATTATTTGTAAATCATTAATATTATATAATTAATGTTATTATTAATATTGATGTTACCCTTAAAAATGTAAATACACTTTTAAGAATATTTCTTACAATTTTCATATTTTAATAATATGTGGGTAATCATAAAGATTAGTTTATCATTCTAAAACTTGCAGAAGGTTGTGGTTATGTGTTTGACAGGTGTAAAGGGATAAAATGGTGGCTCAGACCAGTCGTGGCTTTCTATCCAGCTGCTGAGGTACTGTCGTATAGCCATCGGAAAGCTGTCATCGTAGAGTTGGTCAACCTGTTCCAAAAAATTTGAATCCAGTTGTTGAAGCTCCAACCACTGACTCATTTCTGTAACTCTGTGGACTGAGAGTTAAAACAGTTGATGATGAACAGGAAGCAGATTTCAACTGCACACAGCACTTCTCTGCAAGATGCAAGATAATGAGATTTCCATCTCAAATTAATAGCTCATTACATCTTAAGGGTTTTTTTGTGTGTGTGTGTGGTGCGTGTTTTTAACCTAGCAGCTATTTACAAACTTAATAAAACCTTTTGCATATAAAGCTAATTCTGTGTAAAAAAATAAATTCATTATTTTAATTATTACTATTTTTAAAAATGCATTTTTTTGCATGGCTAAGTGTATAGTGAATGTGGATGTTTTATGCTTTAAGACAAACAATATTTTTTATATTTCAGGTTTATATTATTGTTGTTACAAAAATATGTTTTAATTTACAGTAAGCATAATTAAGACCAGGACAATAATAACAGTAAACATTATATTGCGTTACAAGCTAAATTTGATCCCTTATATTAATGTATAAAATTAAAGAAACAATCATTGCTGTAACTAAACATTAGTAATGTCAAAAAAAGTTATATTATTTTGAACGCTAAAAAACTATGTACGTGTGCATATACCTGTAGAGTAGGATTTGGAGATACTGATATTTGTCTAAATATATTTTAAGACTTTATATAAATACAATACACGTTTACAGCTAAGTTAGGCGTGTGTGCGTGTATGTGTGTAGATTTTTTTTAATAATAATAATTATAATAGCAATAATAATAATGCTATATTGCTCGATCGTTGTTGTTACTATAATTAGATCACATGATATTGTTTTGCCTGCATTCATGAGGGCCACATGTAAACTGCATTAGAGTTTACATATGACCTTATTACATTACATAAGGCCTTTCATGTTTTTCCATTGCGTTCTTAATAGCAAAAATCATCCAATAACACGTGAAATCTAATAATTACATGTGACGTTATTGTTTTTAAGGATACTATCGAGCTTTCATCAAACGTGAGGTCAAAACTTCCTGTAAAATATCACGCAGGGGAAAAAAACGCGGAAATTAAAGTTATTATTTTGTTACTCACCTCCAAAAGTACGAATCCACGGATAATATAATTTGTCTTCCACAGCAGCAGAATAAGGCGGAACAAACAGGCCAGCTCTCTGTTATTGTCGATTTTGTTGTTGATTTCTAAACAGTATTTCCAGTAGATGTCCGACTCCTATCTGCGCTAGGAGCGTGCGTGTCTGTGTTTGAGTGACAGCTGGGTGAGCCAATTAGCGAGCCACGTTTTGTTCGCTACGTCTGTACCAGCCAATCGGTGCGGCTGTGCGTCGCTTATGACGCGAAGTTGGAATTTTGGAACAGACGTTGTAACGCAGCCCACGTGATTTATAAGAAACTGAAAGTCTGAAAGTGCGTAGTAGCTTAGAGAAAAGGTGCTTATTTCATCACCGCGTAAAAACCGGGAGAAATGCACGTTATGATCTCTTTTTGTAATTAGATAAAAAAGGCTAATTTGTTTTGAGAGTAAAATGATGGCATAAATGACAGGCCTGTAGGAAAACGTGGACATATGGGGTCATTTAAGGTGAAGAGCCATTAGTTTGCAATTTGCTGATTGTTTAGTTTGTATTATTGCAACGAATGTTTTTTGTCCTGCATTGTAAATGTTTGCAAGAATTTTTGTTTGGTTGTTTTATGTGTATTTTATTTTATTATATATATATACTACATATAAACCAGTGCAACTAACCATATATTGTGCATAGTAAGGACAGCAAATAAATAAATATTTGTTATTTGTTTTTTTATTTTATTTGCTGTCCTATTTATGCACACACACACATATATATATATAAATGTGTATGTATATATAAAATATGTATGTTTATATATAAATATGAATATGTATATATACACACTACCGTTCAAAACTTTGAGGTCAGTAAGATATTAAATAATTTTTAAAGATGTTTCTTCTGCTCATCAAGGCTGCATTTATTGGATTTAAAAAAAAAATATTGTGAAATATTATTTAAATTAAAAATAACTGTTTTCTGTGTGAATATATTTTAAAATGTAATTTATTCCTGTGATACAAAGCATCATTACTCCAGTCTTCCGTGTCACATGATCCTTTTAGAAATCATCTAATATGCTGATTTATTACTATTGTCGATGTTGGAAACAGTTGTGCAGACAAGTATATATATTTTTTTCCTTTAATGAATAACAAGTATAAAAAACAAAATTTTTTAACAAATATAAAACATTTGTAAAATGTTAATCTATGCTATGATGTTTTTGTTGATGTAATTGTGTGTGATATTTTTCAAAGAAGAAAGAACACTGATAATAAAAAATATTAGAATGATTTCTGAAGGTTCTGAAAAAGACACTGAAGACTGATTTGTATCACAGGAATAAATTACGTTTAAAATATATTTACACAGAAAACAGTTATTTTAAACAGATTAAAAGTTTTTTTTTGTAAATGTTTGAGAAAAAAAAAATGTATATGCTATGCTGTCCTATGTTTAAGTGTATATGTATATATAATATATATATAATCTGAAATCTGAAAACGCCTTCCATTGATGTATGTTTTGTTAGGATGGGAGAATATTTGGCCGAGATATAACTATTTAAAAGTGTTCAAAATACTATGAAAATCGCCTTTAAAGATCCTAGCAATGCATATTACTAATCAAAAGTTATGTTTTGATATATTATTTACAGTAAGAAATTTACAAAATATCTTCTTGGAACATGATCTTTACTTAATGTCCTAATATTTTTTGACTTAACAGAAAAAATCTATAATTATTGGCTATTTTCGTGGTCCAGGGTCACATATAACACACACACACATTAATATTTCTATATTATTTATAGCTATGTTATACAACTCCCCTATTTCTTACTATTAAATCATAAAGCTAAATTATACGGAAAAACCTTTGCAATTAAACATTAAATTAACACACTTCTAAGTGCACTCATTGTCCTGGCGCCAGACTTCTACTATTGTTGCCGCAAAGGGCCTCCATCCCACTGGGGAGCCCTCCAGAGAACAAAATAACAGAAGAGAGGCTTTAGCTTCCATTGAATATGGGTTTGTTGCTTTTGTGCACCATAATGTGCTCCACATGCTTGAAATGGTGTCAGTGGTGTCACTCTGTTAAGGGTTACGAAGGGACAACACTGAAGAGGTCCTTTGAGGACACAAGAAAACAACTCGGAGACATGGATAACAGGCATTTTACTTGGCACATCAGATCAAAACTACAACATGATTCCATGCTAGTTCCATGCTTTCAAAAAACATCTCTGTTCATCTCTAGCCTAATAAATTATTATGTAGGATAACTAGTAATTTTGAAATTCAATCAATGGCTTTTTTTTTTTGAGAATATACATGCTTTTGGGTAATTGACATGTTCCAGCAAGCATTTAAAGATCATTTGTAAATGTAACAATTATGACCAGTTACAGCAATAAGAGTTTTCTTATCTATCATATATCAACTACCCATATGCTATGAAACTGCAGAATTCCTAAAGTCTATTGTTTGGACGTCATGTTGAGCGAGTTTCTGGATCAGCGTTCCTGTTTTTGGGTCACTGGGGGATAAGTGACTTTATATAAATAATCAACTATACAACCCCCTTTGACATTAATTTAAAACTTAAAAGCACTTTTTGCAATTTTTACATTCTGATATCAAGCTGGTAAAGCCCAACAGGTCATCTCTATGCTCAAATGCATTGACAGAGGAAGCCTTATACCTTCATAAACAAATAAAGTCTTGTCACCTTGGTACTATTGTCCTTGTGTGCAGAAGTCAATGAGAACGAACTATAAGAATTGGATAAGTTGGTTGGTTGGGATCCTGGTGTGGTCAATTGTTTTAGCAGGAACTATTTTGTCAGGGACAAGGTAAAGGTTATTTTCACTTCCCCTCTGGTTCAGAGCAATGAGGGCTTGCTTGCAGAGCTACTCAAGAAGCTCAAGAGCAGCCACAAAGGTCCACGACCATTGAAGGGATTTTTCCGTAGATTATCTGCTCACGGTCATTGAAATACAGCATGTTTATGGGTGACATCTTGGTGGGCGTGCAGCAGGGGCCTACGCTGCCCCGAGGGTTGGCCTTGTTGATGATGTGGCCGTGGGGGTACTTCTGCACACATTCACCAGAGCAGTAATTGGCCTTGTAGCGCTTGGGAGCAATTATCCAGTCCCAACCGAATTCCTCAAAGTCGACGGTGAGTGGATACCGGCAGCAACGTGACTCGGTGGAATGCTCATCGCAATCGAGGCCGGTGTCCCGTCTAGACCGCTTGCCGGAGTCTGATATCTTGACCTCCAGGAAGGGTTGCTGCAAGGGCGGGCGTAGGAACGATTAGCTAAATCATGGTCAGTGAAGGTTAAAGCTGCAATTAACTTGATATTAATTGCAATACGGCCCAAACAAACATTGCCAATCAAATCTATGTTCAAGCATATTTTGGCTCTTTGTAGAGGTTGAACGTACCTTGTCCTCCACCATTACTCTGAAAACTCATTAAGCCTTGGCAGGACCTACCAAGCCTGAATAAGATTTGACCGATTCTATGTTTAAACTCCACAAGGTGCACAAACAGTTTGAAAGCTGGTGATCTTTATGGTAAGGTAAGGTAAACTTTATCTCAAATATTCCTTTATCCACTAGACCAACAATTCCCAAATGGCCCCTGGGCAATGCAAATTTTGCATATCTCCCTATTCACGACTCACCTGCTCATTAGTAGAGACGCCAAGACCTAAAATCAGTGCATAAGACAAAGGTATATAGCCAAAATAGGGAACAGAATTGGAAACCAAGTGCACTGGACTACTCTTTAGGGTGAGCCTTAAGGTGCCCAATCCTGTTCCTGGAGATCTACCTACTTGTGCAGTCTGTCTAATCAAGGGCTTCTGAAGATGAAAATTCTGTTGTTAATTACTCGTACTTCGTTGTCTCCTAAAGACATCTGGACCTAAGTACCAATTCATGCATTGACTTACCAGTCCTTCTTCTCCAGATTCTGTGGAGGTCACAGCCAGATCATTTCCATTTGCATCAAAGGCCTTGATTTCTATCCCAAAGTGACTCTCAGGCTGTTTGAGCCACAGCTGCAACAGCTGCTTCATGTTGATGTGCTGCCAGGAGTTTGTGCGGGCGTTCACGTCGATTTTTTGTGCTCGTATTCTTGAGTGGTTGCTCCCTTCAGACAAAGACCTCAGGTGAGATATCTGGATGAAGACTGTGGTTGGCTCCTCAGCTGGTCGGAGGTAGATCCAGAGCAGGGCCTTGAGGATACTGTTAGGCATAATCTTCGGGCTCAGTGAGAACAAGCAACACTTAGGCATGCCCTCAAGATGGGTGAAGGCTTGAGCTGCAAGGTATTACATTTATTTAGACCATGTACACCTTTTTCACTTCTCAAATAAAAAGTGCAAAAATCCTACCTTTAGGGTAAGGGTTCCTCAAATCTCTCTTGGAAGGTCAACGCCCTGGAGACTTTAGCTCAAACCCGATCAAACTTACTCACCTTGGTTTTCTAGGGACCCTGAAGACCTTGATTACTGTTGGAGCTAAACTCTGCAGAGCATTGGCCCTCCAGTGCAGGATTTGAGGAACCCTGCTTCTGGAATACAAGATATTGTTACCAGGTTAGTTCCCTTAAATGAACAATTTTGTATCTTATTTAGCCCTAAAGGTTCACATTAGTACCTTAAGGGTACTTATTTTGTTACTTAAATATACTAATATGTACTAATATGCACCTTTCAAAGGTAGATAAGATCAAAAGAGTACACCAGCCCTAACAACAGAGCCTGCGCCAGACCATGACTAACAGGGAGGGGCACGCGACATCTAAGGAGGGGGCATACAATTAGAAACAATAACTTGCAAAAACGAGGCATAAAAAAAACAATACAGTCCAAGCGCATACTCATACAACTGGCACAGACTGTCAGCTCATTTTCCATGAAGAAAATCACAAAAATCAATATTACCAACAAAACAGATTAACAAGTAACACATTTAAGCGTACATAAATAAAATGCATTACCTTTTAAAAAAATATGAAGGTGGCTAGTGAGAACATTATACTTATTTTTATTACATTAAAAATCATGGAACATTCAATGCATAATTTTTTTAAATTATTCTTGATATATATTAAGTGAATGTTTTGCAAATAACATAGTTTCGGGAGGATCGCTGTACAAATTAATCACGGCTGGCATCTCATCATCTAATCAATTCCCTCGTAATTTGTACCCAATGAAATTCTCCCTTCTTACTATAAATATCCCCGCTTTCCCTGCATCCGCATCTTGCTTTTGTGCATCCCTCCTCCACCCCTTCTCCACTATTTTCACGTTTCACGCCTTCCTCCGGGGGGCAGACGGAGACTGAGCCGGATGCCGAACTCCTACCCTTGCTAGGGTTCAAGCCACTAGGATTCAAGCCACCAGGGTTCCGCCGTTCTACTGGCTCGCTCCCCGGACAGCACGCCAAATTCGCTGTTTATTCTTTATAAATGAGGAATGTTGCACCATGCCTAAACTATATTCAACTCTGCAACTGGGAGTAATTTTCTGCAGATTTTAGCTTGAAAATATCATGTAGGTATGTTTTAATGTATTTGGAACACAAATTTCCAGGAGCGGAGATGACCATCCCTGCAAAGTTTTGTCAAAATGCGATTGCTGCCAAAGTCACCACTACAAAATTATAATTCTCCAAGCAGTATAAGAACCTTTATTAATCTATTTTTACCTTTTTGTGCTGACACTGTTGGAAAATATGACTCAAAGTTTGATGTTACATTTATTGAGTAACTACTGTAGTTTGGCAAAAACTAAGGTTTCCATTGAAATTCTTTGAAAAGAGCCATTATTATGAAAGGCTAAATGGGCTGTTTTCTTTTGGTGCTCAGCTTTGCGTAAAGCAAGGTCTGTTGACTTTGGCCATCTTTCAACAACAGCTGAATGAATGAACCATATTCGGTTCATAGTCTACTCTTTCAGATAATACAATGGCCCTCTAACTGTATGTATTGTACGCTTCAGCCACACTTCAAAAAGTATAAATATTATTGCATTTCAATAACAAAATAAACAAAGAAGCATCTGCAAACAATGGTCTAACTTTCACAACTGTAACATACATTCTACGTGTGACTTGTGTCCTCATGCATTTGTGGCCCCTATTTATTGCAGTGCATGTTGATACTTACGTTCTGTGGCCATGGTAATGATGGTCTCACTGCTGCCTTGTTCCTCGTCCTCACTAATGCCTCCGTTTTGGTCGTACTGATCCAGGAGCTGCTGCAGAGGAGGTGCCTTAGGTAAGAGTAGCTTGACCGTATCTCTGCTGATATTCGGAGCTTGTTCTAGACGCAGGATGCTCAAAATCTGAGACTTAATGGAGTGCAGGCGCATGAGTTTACTTTGCTGTCTAAACTGACAGGTCGTGCATTGGCCGTTGTCTTCTCCAGGTGTCACAAATGCTTGCGATGTAGTTGTTGCTGCTGCTGTTGAGCTCAAGACCTGACTGTGAGACCCCAACACACTCCAAAAGCTCAGATAAAGAAGGATAAACATGTTTTCTGATGCGTCCTTGCAGACGTTTACGCATTTGGGAATGG
The DNA here is from genome assembly GCA_032353835.1 of Enteromius viviparus. Classification (NCBI taxonomy): domain Eukaryota; kingdom Metazoa; phylum Chordata; class Actinopteri; order Cypriniformes; family Cyprinidae; genus Enteromius; species Enteromius viviparus. Next base: position 13,636 of record JAUCNO010001928.1, read on the forward strand.
ACAACCTTTATGCAATCTCTCCAAACAGCACTGGACAGATGTTCAGCCTCCCAGGCAGTTTTATACTTAAGATTCCCTGCTGTTAGATATTGTATGATTGGTGGGATTGATAGGAACAAGTCGAGTTGAGACAGCACAGAGAGTCTCAGGGCTTTAGGTTTTGATTTGAAAACTTTCAGTTGTATTTGTTTTATTAATGCAATACCCTAAATATTATTCATTAAATAATTTGCAATTATCGATTCAATTCTGATGCACCCAAGTACAATTCAAAGGATGTTCCGAATTCTTTTTTGAATGTTTGTATGAACAGTGTTATATGTGTTTTAATAATATTTCTGGATGGTTGCTATGAGGTTGGGTGAACGTGATTTCACCAAGATGTTCCTGGATCAACATTCTTGTTGATACTGAAACGACATTCCAATCAACCAATCAGATTTGAGAGATTATTTTTCACTAAATATCTGTTTTAGGCTTATGATCAATGTTAGGGACTTCTACACCCTTGTTAATCATTGTCTCCCACTGATTTTAGGGAATACATTGGTTGGGGTAGGGGTAGGGATTGGGATAAATCTATTTTTTTGGACAGCAATGTTGATCCAGGATCAACAGAAAATGAGACTGATAGAGAGAATTCTAGACTGCTGCTACTGTATGTAAATGCTAGGGTGTTCTTTTAGAATGCCATCATGTTGTTGCTTCAGTGTTGTAGTTAAAGTTATCAGTGTTGAGAAGCAATTAGGTTACAGCTTTAAACAGACTAGAGCCCTGCAAGGGCTTCAAATTTAGGCCCGAGCCCGGCCCTGGCCCAAGAAACTCAGGCCCGAGTCCGGCAGCTTATCAGAATTACCAGCCCCACCCGAGCCTCTACCAAAACATCTTATACTGCTGTTTCAGCTATTAAAATAGTTCAGTTTCGAGTGTAATGGCAGAATAATTATATTTTGTTTCGTTTTTTATTAAGCTAATTTAGACAATTTTTATTTAAGTATAAGTTTGTTTTTTTAAAGTACAAAGCGGCGAGCGACAGGCAGTGAGCTGATCATAAAATATGACTCATCACTTTAGCCTTCTCAAATCATCACCACTTGCCTTAAAAAAATGATAGGCATGCTAAAACGGTTCAAACATATAACAATGTTTAAGCGTTAAACGCTAAAAGAATAAATGTGCGACATGATGGTTTGTGCAGAGAGTGACACTATAAAGTGCGTTCTGCAGGACATTTGGATTTTATAGCCTTCGCCCCTAATTTTCTCTGATAAAGGTAGGAGTAGCACGACCTTCAGAACTGTAAAGGGTCTACTTTTATTTGTGTGCAATGACAGTAAACCTGATTTTATAAAATGAAGAAAGCAAGCGCGTTTTGCCTTCTCATCCGGAACAGGAGAGCTTCACAAAATGAGCCGAAACTCAGTGAAAAAGATTAATGTATCTATAGAAAGCTTTAAATTAACACTTAACGAGAAAAAAAAAATTGAAACAAAAACTAATTCATTAAATGAAATAATCGGTAAAAATGACTTGTCTTTAAAGGAGGAGATGGAGATTCCGGAAATTCATCTTTGCGACATGGACTCAGAAAACACTTGTTTATGAATAATAATTCAAATGTCTTCCTATTGTTATGCCCCAACACATTCATGATATTACTTTTGTTGGCACATTGCAGCATCTGAACGCAGAACTCTTCAGCTGCGCTGACGGCAGCTCTCTCTCTCTCTCTGTGGCGCGACAATAAACACAGATGAGCGTGGTCTCGTGTTGTATTCACTGGCGCTGCATGGCAAACATTTAATCACTAATTGATGGATGTCTAAAATATAAAAATAAGGAGAAGCCTAAAACAGGCCAGAGGCCCGGCCCGCGTCTGGACGATGACGTTAAAATTGGCCTGAAGCTCGGCATAAAAAAGTCGTGGGTCCTGTCGGGCCTACATGCAGTGCTCTAAAACAGACTTAGCTTATTTAACACATCCTAGGTTGTAATAGAAAATATTCAGATGTAACCCCCTTTGTAATCATAAACATTTTCTTGAAGAAATAATTCACGCAAAAATGTAATTTAATAAATTTATTATAATTTATTCAAGTAAACTGAGCAAACAACTAGAATCATTTTTTTTGAGTGACAGTGACCCTTCACAACACATTAAAGGCATAGTTTCCCCAAAATTATTATTCTGTCAATGATTACTCTCATGTCATTCCAAACCTGTAAAGACCTTCTTTCATCTTCAGAACACAAATTAAGATATTTTTGATGAATTCTGAGAGCTCTCTGATGTGACATCAGTGGTTCAACCACAATTTTACAAAGCTACACAAATACTTTTGTGTGCAAAGACAAGAAAAATGACTTTATTCAACAAATTTGTCTCCTTGGTGTCATCCTATAGCACCATTTTGGAGAGTGTCATGTATGTATATAACGTATGTACTCTTATATGTTGTTTACATTCATCAAGAATTGGGTTCTGATAGTTCCAGGTCTTC
>JAUCNO010001929.1:0-16135 GCA_032353835.1 Enteromius viviparus
ACACATATTAATAATAATAATAAATCTGATTCAATAAATGGAGATTTTGCTTGTAGACTGAAAGAGATAAAGAGAGAGAGAGAGAGAGAGAGAGAGAGAGAGAGACTAATAGCTGTGTGTCTGTTCGCTCTGCCTCTGCTTTTGTGTGAGTTTCCTGTTTGCAGTCAATAAACAGGATACTGCTGTGTCATCTTACACATCTCAGCTATAGACAGGATACACATGCTAATGTGTTTAGCAAACATGCAATAGCACAAATATCTACAGGAACATCATAAGCAAATAAAAATGGAAAGAGTCTACTGTTTATGAATTGAATTAGGTTAACAGGATTAAATATGTCTAATTTTAACAGAATTGTATATACATTTGTTTAGATTATTTAAGAAATATTTACAGATGTATATATTATATATTAATATTTTATGGCATGGAATGGGAATGGATTATTTCCTGACAGAAAAGTATCAATAAATATATATATATATATATAAGTAGATAAATAAGATACATAAGATAAATTATGTTGTTGTTCCCAGAACATTATACGTTTTTCCACATTCATACAGAATGCCATCATAGTAACACATGACTCTAAAATAATGCAATAAACATTCATTTAACAACTTTAGTAACATAAAATCCTAATGTGCAAAACTGACTAAATGATTAAAAAAAACTATATTGCTGAATTCCATTCAGGGAAATTTGAGTATAAGGAATTCAGTGAAACCTGAATATATGGAATAAAAAGCATGAATATATACAGTAAAGGTTTGAATATATGGGACAAAACTTGAATTGGGATTGACTAGGATTGACTGTAAAGAGTTTACTGGTATCTTTAAACAAGTAAATGGTATCTTACTGTTAAAAAAAATAAATAAAAATACTTGCTTGTGTAAACAGCACATTTGTGTAGTTCTGTAGTAATCTAAATTGATGCCATTTTTGTTGTCAAATAAAAACGAGACGGAATTGGCTATAGAACTGATGTCCTGTGTGATAGATGTGAATTATAAGGTTCTGATCTAATCACTGGAAACTTCACTGTTGCACGTGCTACAAGCGCTTCAAACTGATTCAGAACGGTTTGCAATAAATGAATAGCACACATTTATACCAGACAACTGCTTATGAACTAATGCTGATTATTTATAGCATTGACTTTACAATGTTTATATGTTAATGTGTTTTAGAGGGTTGTAAGAATGCATATTTTATCTCTCCCTTGAAAGAACAGCATACAGTTATTGAAACTTTTTGAGGAAATACAGAAAACTTACTAGCTAACTAGTCAAATTCTATAGATTCAAACTGTCATTCAGTATATTTTAGTTTCAGTCCATATATTAAATTTCCTGAATGTCACGCCATAGTATATAAATGTATAATTATTATTATTATTATCAGTGTTGAGCTGACATGATGGTGTTCGTTAAAGTTCTGTGTAAGCGTCACTAATCTTGATGCAACTCTTTAGAAGTTAGAGCGCGCCATTTAACTTCCATCATCAATCCATATCTTTCCTTTTCATTTGCTTTCGGACCCCCCCTCCCGACTTTGGCTGATGACTTCACTGTTTCTCTTTCCACATCATCGGGCCCACCGTGAGACAATGAGCCTCCTGTGAACCTCCAGCACTGGCACTAATGAACGACTCCATCCTCTCCTCTGTCAGAGGTTCAGCCCACATCCTTCCTCCTTTCCTACTATGTTTCCCATCCTCCTTGCGTATCCTGCCGCTCAACTCTGAAGACAAACTTCCTTTGCCTCTCCCCCAAAAGTCCACCCGCCCCCCCTCTGCACACCACCAGGAAGTTGCACCTGCTTGAAGCCGCTTGACTTCCTGCCTACCGTGAAGCTGTGTTATTGATTCAAATCTCAGTTCCATGGAATTCAAGGCTCCACGGATGATGAAACATTCCCTGGAAATCATGTTTTGAAGAGAGTTATACTGACATTGTGTCTGACTTTCACCTATTCCTATTACCCATTATTCTTTCTTTTAATAATCCAATAAACACTTTATTGCTACACGTATAAATGCATTCAATTCATATTTAAATATGGTGATGTTTGCCCGAGCATATTAAATTATATTATATTATGTTGCTAAAAAGAACATTATTTTGTGTATTTGGTGTAATGCAATGTGTTACACCAATGTGTTTAAGTTTTAACATTATTTTAACATTAACATTATTTTCCACATACTATACATTATTGTTTCTTCTCTAAGCCCCGCCTCCTAAAACAAGTTGATTTTTACAAAGCATGGTTCAAAAAAAGCAAGGTGCGCTCCAGCCAACCAGTGCATTGTGATTGGCCGAATACCTCAAGAAATATTAAGAAATATTACCCCCCGTATCATAACATGATGCTGTGTACCGGCGCTATAACACCAAAACAATAAAACACAAAAAAAACGAGGCTTTTGTTGCAATTACTGATTATCATGATTTAGTTCTTTCTTTTTACATGACGTGTTGCATCATGCCTCATAAACATGACACCATGTCTGTATTCGTGATCAGAGAAATGACAAACAGCAAGCACTCCACTGCTCAAAACTCACGTTTGAATAGTAAGTAGCAGGTTCTTTTAATTTAACTTACTTAAAGATTGTGAGTCAGAAGCAGCAGAGTGTTCTTGCAGAGGTAGAATTGGCTCACTTTCTAGTCTCTGTGCACAGCCAGCATAGACTGCTCTGTCAGGTTCAGTATTTGTGTTCAACTGTTCTGGAACAATGTTGTACATACAAATTTCCCAACGACACACAGCGCTTCCAGCAATAGCTCCACCTTCTTTCTTTGCGTAAACATTTGGCTGGTGTTATAAAAATATGCCCCCACTCAGTGATGTAGCAAAGTGGGGGAGTGTTTAAACGAGCCATTTTAGGGGTGTGTGTACACGTTTGAACTTTTATAAAGAATATCTGTTTGGTTTTGAGTCAGATCTTTTTTATGCACCAAGAGCTTGTAACACTCTAAAGAGAAAGGGAAATTCAAAATCGCATCATATGACCCTTTTAAACATGTCACTCTGATACTTTAAAATGTGAATTATATCATCTTTCAGGGTCATGCTTATTTTCTTTTTTTCCCTGTTATGCACAAGATCATGCATTTATTGATAAGTAGGTTCTCCTACTCTCTTTCGGCGCTGCCTACACATGTAATCTATCATGACCTTTGACCTCCCTCGACCTCAATGTGGCCACCAAACTTGTGTTTTCTTGCTGAGCATGCACAGTGTAAATGATGTTAGCGTTAAAATTTTTATAAGCTCTTCTGCACCTCATGACTTTTAAAGACTTCGACATCCGACCCTGTGCTCTTCCCATGATGCACACACATACACTGTTTTGTGTGGCTTAACTCTATCATGAGCCTGACCAGTTCCTGATCAAGCAGAACAGGCTCCGGTGAACTGCTGATCATCAGTTGAGTCTGACTCATCCGTCTGTATTTCTCTCTCTCTCGCAACACATCTCTGATCCAAGAGATACGAGAGCTCTGTGGACTCTCTCAACCGACTCACTGATACACACCGATCTTATTCAGCGATTAGTTCAGAACAGCAACAACTAGAACAGTTTTTTCATTAAAAAACAAAAATACAAAACAACATAATAGCATGTACAGTACAGGAGCAAGCTGCTGTTGTTTACAGTAAGTAGACCAAAGTACACCAAAGTTAAATCTACAGAAATAATAGCGAAAGAATAATAGCTAATAGCATTTTTAGATTTTTAGTAAACAAAATTTAGATAAACGTATTATTAAATAATAAAAAAAAAACTTATTTGCCAAATAGTGTCACCGTGGTGCACAGGCAAGGCACAGAGAGTCGAGGTCGAAGTTTAACATCTTTAATAAACATAAATGTGAATACACAGGAGCAGTTTACACACACGTTTAACATAGACGATAACGGACAAACACTAGAAGATAGGAAGCAACTTATAAAGGAAGGGAAAACAATGATAATTAACTAGACACACCTGAACAGACTAACTAATCAAAACAGAGCTGGGTCACGGAAACTAAGTCACAGAAAGCACATGGAGAAAACAGGCAATAAAGAACATAAACAAACATTTGTTTGTCTGCTATGATGTTACAGTTCGCCCCCTCCCGAGTAGGCGTGTCTCACGCTGTAAATAACAACAGAGGAGGGAGGGCGGGGGCTCTGGTGGAGGGCGTGGAGCAAGGGAGAGAGAAACCAAAAGCAAAACACAAAAGAGTCCCAAAGTCCACAGAGGCACTGAAGGTGGGAGGAGCCAGTGCGGCGTCAGGAGCAGGATGAGACAGGTGATGGCCCAGCGACCAGTAAGGCTGAGGCCCCAGGGTGGAGTTGACGGCGGGAGGAGCCATGGAGGAGGAGAGGCCGACGACTCCAGGGGGCTGACAGACGGTGACAATCCCAAAGTGTAGAGAGACCAGGGTGGAGCCAAGCAGACGAGGCGCTGGGGTGACACCGATAGGCTGGAGGTCGCGGCGTAGCTCAGGTGACTGAGGCTGAGGCGGGGATTCGAAAGACCGCTGCGGAGCCGAAGCGACCGAGACCGATGGTGAAGCCGGAGGGAAGGAGGAGCCTGAAAGAGCTGGCAGGACGGTGGGACGAGGCGCAGCTGGAGGAGTAAAGTCCAGAGGCGGCGGATGAACGACTTCTGACCCAGGCTGAGCCAGTAGAACAAGGGAGCCCTGTGGAGCTGGTGATACGACTAGGCCAAGACGAGGTCGAAGGCACCGTGAGGCCCAGTGAAGCAGATCGATCGAAAGCCCGAGGTGGATTCCAGGCGCCGCCAGCTGGAGGCGAAGAAAGGGGATCGCAGTACCCCAGTGGAGTCTGGCTGTGAAGATCGTCTGGTAGGAGAGGAGGTGGGAGAAGAAGGCTGGGAGGGAACTTTAAAACTGTGAAGCTGTCTGGGAACAGCGGAGAAGGAGACTCAAGAGGGCTACCTATCCATACCAGTCAATGAGATTGTTATAACCAATGTCCACTAGAATCCCGACCGGGACTGATGTTGCTGCCGACTCTTGGACACGCTCAGGCAGCACGGGCTCGGAGAGCACGGGCTCCGTGAAGTGCTTGCGCTCGTGGAGGTGCTCGAGTTCGGTGAAGCGCGCAGGCTCGTGCAAGCACTCGGGCAGCGCGTGCTTGTTGAAGCGCTTTTGCAGCGCGGGATTCATCCGCCGACACCCGAATGGTGAGTCGGCAACCGGGCATCGCCATCACGGATGGCCGGCCGCACACCTGCAATGCGGGGAAGGTAGGCAGCCCCAACATCGGGCGCTCGAAGATCTCCTCCGGCGAAATCCTCTTTAAACTGTTTAGGTCCGTTATTCTGTCACAGTGGTGCACAGGCAAGGTACAGAGAGAGTCGAGGTCGAAGTTTAACATCTTTAATAAACATAAATGTGAATACACAGGAGCAGTTTACACACACACGTTTAACATAGACGATAACGGACAAACACTAGAAGACAGGAAGCAACTTATAAAGGAAGGGAAATCAATGATAATTAACTAGACACACCTGAACAGACTAACTAATCAAACAGAACTGGGTCATGAGGAAAAACAAAGAGCACATGGGGAAAACACAACAAAGAACGTCCATACATATAACAATATATATATAGGTATATATATAGGAAAAAATAATGTGGCAGAGCAATAATAAAACATTACTTTTAAAAAAAATATATATATATATGCCACATTATTTTTTCCTCATCATTTTGCTAATGTTTTAATGTTTGTTTTAATAAAACAAGAGTAATGGCTCGGTTGGAATCTTTTTGTATTATGTATCTCATCTTCATCGGTGACAAAATAAAAAAAAATAAAACTCTTCATCAACAAACACTGTCAGAATCAGTTAAGGCTCAATTAGAACCAAACGAACCAAACTCCAAACCTGCTTCCTCCCCAAGCAATCTGTCTTTGCATCTATAAAATATCAAAGCCGATGACGACACTTCAGCCTTCCCACACTTCTCACATGGGGCGCCAGAAACGGAAGCCCCCCCAGACCTGAGGCCATACCCAGCTGTCATGTCATGTGCCATTCTAGACCGGCCGGCCCTCTGTGAATAATCCCATCCTGGAATGCATGGAGAATTCAGATGCCACGCCAGCCACGCATGAGGTCCTGCGGTTCACGAGCCTTGGAGAGTTGGCACGGAGATTGGCCGGGGTACAGTCACGTCTGGACAGAGCAGGTGTTGCAGTGGGGGGTTTCAAATGCAGCAACCCCCTTCATCCACACGCTCATCTGATTCCGAGAACAGGTGCGACGGGGCACAAAGGGTTCAGTGCAAAATCCCAGATTAGAAGAGGCTTTAATGCAGATTTTTATTATCAACACCAAGTGACGGCCCGGCTGTGGGACCATGAGGTTGTTTTTACAACCCTGCACAAACACTGTACAATATTCCCCTTCGGATCCGCAGCCAAAGACCGGCCGTGCCAGCTTGGATGTCTCTCTGTAAGCAATAACCAGATGGATTTTCTTTAGAGAAGAGACACAGGCACGTTATCTGTGCAAACCCGTGGGCCTCTTATCGTACAGTAAATTCTGCTCACCCTGAGGATGATTTAAACGTTTTTCATTGACTTTAGCACCTGGCCTGACTGTCGAGGCCACTCAGACCCCATAGACATGACAGAAAGAGAAATAATGAGAAAGAAAACATCTGCTTGTCCAAAGAACATAACTTACTGTTGTTTTAATGCTAAAACATCCCAAAATACTATGACCTCATGTGTGAGGGCCACCATCCTAAAATATAATGTCTACATAATTTCATATAAAAAGATCAGATTATGAGTGGTTTGATTAGAATCTTTTTTTTATCAACCTTTTTATATTTATAAAGCTTAATTTTTCAATTCTATTTATTTTTACATGTTACATTGATTTATATGATATTCATTATTCTTTTAAATGACCTTTTGTTTTTATATTCAATTATATTCAATTATATTAATTCAATTATATTCAATTATATTATATTATCTATCATTTTCATGCATTTTTGTTATTTTCATTGTCATTATTACTATTAATAATAATAATATTTTGTATTTAGCTTTATTTTTTGCTTTAGTAATTGTAGTGCATCATTTAGTTTCAAAGGCAACATTTCTATTTTATTTTTCATCTGAAATTTTACTTCAGCTTAATTTAATAATAAAAAAACTAATTCATAAAATGAAATAATTAAATTTGGATAGTTTGACTAACCAGCCTTTAGAAAGCATCATCATTTAATAATATCAATTTGGGTGAACATGCTGGATTTATTTAAAAGCTTAAGCTAAAACGTTATCAACCCTAAAAAAACTTTTTAACAATTTTTTCACAAACCCTTAAGCACTCCCTGCAGATGCTTGCAAGGAAACCCCTGCAGCTCTTTTGCCATAAAAAATGATCAACAAAAATAGCTGTGTTTCTGAAATGAGTCAAAAATGTGTTCAAGAGACCAAAATAATCACTTCTAGGACTATTTCATCTATACACGCAAGTTTTAGTTGAAAACCAAAAAATCTGGCAAAGAAATTCTGAACAAAAAACATCCTGAAACCTGATTAGTTAGACGCTATCTCTTAATATTTTCAGAGAAAAAAAATTATCCGTAGTTCATTTTTCGCAGTGTGAACTGTTCCATACGGGCCTCTGTGTTGGTTTATCTCCAGATCCTGAGGTGAACCTAATCAGGTGCTGAGGCAGGGGACTATGTTTCATGACAGAGTGAAATAATTGGATCTTTGATTTAAGAGCTGCATGAAAAACTAATTGCATGAGTTTGTCATTACCTCTCCTCTTGCTTGCTTCCTATATGGCAGTGAATTTTCCCTCAACTCCCAGAGAGTTGTAAAGAAAAAGAAACTCGTTTTCTGGCTCTTTACGAAGCCGTGGTTGCTTTTATTGCCTATTGAAGTCTCAGTGACCACTGGTAAACGGCTCTGAATGAAAAGGGCAAAAAGCAATTATTCGATTTTAGATGGCATTTGGATACACAACGGCCAAATGAGCATTGATTAGAGGAAAGGAAGGCCTATTTTGACGTATAAAAGGAGAGCTGTTGACAAGTCTGAGCCTACAAACTAAAAAGGTGAGGTCTTGTACAGCCGCTTCAAACACCGCTCTCTGTTTTTTCAGATCCTGCTGACATTTTGCCCACCTCTGCACTGGAAGCGAGAAATAATCTGGACCAATCGATTCACTGTTGGCGCTGTTGTTGTTTTTGTTTGGGGGGGGGGTTGCCATTTATCAGCTTGGAGCCAAGGAAAACTCGAGTGGTGGAAAAAGTAGTTTCAACGAGTACATCAATACACGCTTTACACACGCTCTGTTTTTCTTTGGTCTCTTTTTCACACTCTTGCTCCTGTTTACTGACAGCCGCCTCATTGGTACTGCAACATACAACAGGAATCAATACAATCTGTACACCTGAGAAAAGATTCTCATTTTGATTTCTTCCCATCCTGAACAATGTGACAGTCGAAACAAGCAGCTTTGTCTGAAAGTATGTGTTTGCATCATCCAAGGATAAACAGGAGACATTTTCAGGCATGTTAAATTGCACTAAAATTGCCTTTTCCTGGTGCCACATTTGCGGCTTTCCCTCTTATTATTACCATTTATGACAATAACATTTGGATGGAAAAAAGGTCTTTCTGAACTTTTCAGATGCCGTGCAAGATCCTGTATACTTGCTGAATGCAAATCTGTTATCAATCTAAACATATATATTAAGAATTAATACATACTGTTATTGTTAGCTAAAACCTTTAAGCATTTTAATAAGATGAAATAGTATTTTCAAATCTATTTTCTCAAAGACCAATTTCAATCCAATAAAAATGTTTCAATTTAAGCATAACTGTGATGTATAATGATGCTTGGGGCAGTCGTGGCCTAATAGATAGAGAGTCAGACCTGTTTGAGTCCCAGGTCTGGCAGGGATTGTGGGTGGGGTTAGTTAATAACCAGTGCTCTTTCCACCTTCAATACCACGACTGAGGTGAGACACTTGAGCAAGGCACTGTTCCCCCAACTCCTCCACAGTCGCTGCAGCAATAGCTGCCCACTACTCTGGTTGTGTGTGTTTGTGGTTGATCACTTCTCACTGCTGTGTGTGTGTGTTGTGACCAATAAAGCTTAATTTAAGAGACAGACTGCGCTGCATTTATTAGAAATGACATAAGCAACTGTTGCCCAGACACATCATTTAGCACAATACTACGGAGACAAACACCAAATAGTTAGTTTACTAAGAGAAATTAAACTTCAAATAAGGCTAGAGCAGAGGGGAAACATTATTGCCTGTATATGTCTGTCAGAATGCTTTTTGTCAGACCAAAGCCACAGAAGGCAAGCCAGGTGCTAGAAATGGTCTGGCACAACGCGTCATGCCAACACACAGGGGGCCTGTTTATGGTGGCCATGCCAGGACTTTAAGTCTGACCGCATGCCTGGCACTATTTCCCATGCATGTGGCAGCTAGTCCCTGCAGGATGTTGTGTATTAGGCTGGCACATAGATGGGGGGGACATGGTGCAAGGACAACCGCCGAGGGCACGGGTGATCCAGAACGCTGGGATGTTTGGAGCGCCGCCACTCAGGGCTTTTGGAAGCAGCAGGTATACTTGATCGAATCTCGATCCTCCTGCTGTGGCAGAACAGCACCATGGGAGAGAAAACCATGATAGTAGGTGGGCATGTGTTTGTCTGCACATGCCTAACATGTGCTTCCCGCTGCGATTGATTTGTGTGCGCAGACATAAATGTGATTTGAGTTACATGAGTCCTAAGGGAGCGTCACAATGCCAGGGAAGCATCAGCAATTCTCTATTGTTGGCTCCATCTTTAGTATATTGTCAGATAATAGTATTCCCTGCTTCTCAGTGGCACTGAAACACACTAGCAGAGTGTTGACCTGCTTAATGAATTCACTGGACTGGTTTAATTGACTGTCTTGTTACATGAACCTAACCTGAATAAGATGTAGGGTAGCCTGCTTTTGTTCTTCATTACACTGCTGTTAAAGACAGGGGCAAAAAGAAAGGATTTTGAAATCAATTTGACTAGCTGTATGTAGGCTTAGTGAATGAATGGGAAATGTTGTAGCTTATATGAAACACAATGTCCAATAATTTGACCTTTTGAGTTGGACAATTTGCTATAGGTTTATATTTTCCCCCTTCTTTCTATTTTTCTTTCCCTCTATACAACTTGATTGAATAGAAGTGTTAACAATGTTACATCATTGATCTACTAGGTTTTGTTCATCAAGCTTGTATTGAAGTCTGGATCCTCCCTGATATTCAATGGTCACTTTTCACATGGCCCTATTCTACAAAATTGTTGAATGCTCTGTTTTACCCTAAAATACATCATGTTACAGAAGCAAAATAGGCTGCAAATAGCATTTCATGTTGACTTTAAGTACATCAGAATACTGTGTCTCTACTGAAAAGGTGAAACGTTGATTTATTTCTCGCAGTCCAGGATCTGCAGGGGGCTGCTACAGAAGTGCCTACACACTAGGGGCTCGTTCCACCACTCAACACACACACACACGGTGGTCGGTGCCAGTAACACTTTTGCTTCGTCAGTAAACAGTCGACCGTCCTTGTCACTAAAATGTTTATGTTGTTGGCACAGGCCTGCGTGGCTGGCAGCGAGGCTCTGGACTGACTGAGAATGGACTCAGAGGCTTCCAGAGATACACAAATAATGACAAAGCGAGAAGAGAATAATTGGTGACACTTTACTTGATCCTTCCGTATTGCACAGCGTCTGTTCTGGAGGACTGTAAAGACTGAGCTGATCTATGATTTTCATCTGGACGATGATAAATCGGCCAAACCAAAATCTTCAATTAAATGAGGTTTTAAATTAAGTGTTTTAACTTCACGCATAAATTTGCAGTTATCAGCTTTACCTTTGCAGGAACAGATGGCTCTTTTAAGAGTAAGTTAGTAATATATAGCTATATACAGTATGTATACACACACACAGACATACATAAGCTAATAAATGGATATAAGTTTAATAATAGAATTTTTGCTTAATGATAATAATACAACTTTTTTTTTATTACGAGACCTCTTATTTTCACTCCTCATTTATCCCCTCTGACCTCCCTCTTTCTTTCTCTCCTTCTCTTTCACATGCTCTCTCGTTAACTCCTCCTCCCTCTCCTTAAGATGACGTGCAATCTCAGTGAAGCCGATAAAAAAGGATGAGACAAGCTATCACGCTTTCTTCACACAAATCTTCTGTAATCCACATACTGTTGTTATTTTCTTCCCCTTTAATCTCAAGTCTTTTCTTTTCGTCCTCTGTGTGTTTCTTTCCTTCTTTCGGGTTTGATAGTGGGCGTACAGAGATGAAAGAAAACAGAAAAACTACACAAAACGCTACAAACAAAGTCTCTCCCTCACTTTCTTGCCTTGTCAGATGTCATTTTCTGTATGTTTGTCTGTCTGTCTGGTCTGCTAAATTCATTCAGTTTTCAGGTTTGGGGCTGGTCACAGTAAGGGGTCGGGGTTGGTTGCAGATGCATTACATCAGATGAACAGGAAGGCAAATCCCATGCCGACCTCCATCCGCCCCATTAGGGAAGAACAGATGAAATGGGGATTACATCCGCCTTATTAGGCCCAACAGAACTGGGACCAGTACAACCATATGTGTCATGACCAGTGTAATCGCATTTGATCAGAATGAGATACTCGACAGAACAAAAAATAAATGAATAAGGCAGCCTCATTTGATGGTATAACATCTGTCAGGGCCTGAACAATAATACCCCTTAATGCCAGAGTGTTTGTGTACCATGCTGCACTTTGACAGGCTGTTGTTGTTGTTTGTGCTCAAATGGATACGGTAGACAGAAAGGCCATGCAAATGCACAAACACGAGCTCTCATATTTCAGCACTGGTTAAGTTTCTGTTCTCATTTTTCCATCCTTTCACGTTAAATTTGCTTCAGAGGCTTCTTGTCGACGTTGCGTTTAGCTGTTGGAGTCATTAGAGCAGCGATGGAGATCAAACGATACAAAGAGTCAGACAACATTACCCTCGGCATACCCATGCAGAAAACACAAAAAAACCTGAAACAAATGAAATCACATTTAAGGCTCTTCAGGCTTTTAAGACTACAACCTCCTGCACCTGCAATGCGTTCGAAACACTGCTTTTGTGAATTCAGTTTAGTGATTTGGAGTATTCAGCAAACTGCCAAAGTCTTTTAATTGAATTAAATGAAAACCAACCCGTGTTTTTGAAAACTTTTAGTGGTCACTGTTTGGCGCTGATATCTGTGAACCCACAAACCGTGGTTTTTAGCTGATCTCAGATCAGTCCTATACATTTGTAGACAATTTTAATGAGGCATTTATGCAATAACAAGAGTTAGTTATTATTCATTTGTCTAATTGGCATAATTAACTATAAAATAAAACAAAACAAAACACAAAACAATATTTGCATTAAAATAATGCAATAAATATTAGGTAAACAATTTAAGACGGAGAAAAAAAAAGAAAAAAAAAATATATATATATATATATATTATTTTGTAGTTATTTTAGTTTTTATTAAATTATATAAATTATTTTAATGTAATATTCTTTTTTATTATTTATTAATATTTATTATAAAACACTACATTTATTACAGATTTTTACTTTGTATAGTAAAAGAGCTTACAGTTAACCAAATAACATGTTAATACTAAAGCAATTTTACAATTTTTAACCAATAAAATTGTGATCACAGTTCAACAATGGCCAGCATGGCCCCAGCAAACAAGACAGGTCTGCTGCAAGCGATGAAGGGTGTGTCAGATCTGTCAGTGAGTGCTTTGATAGGTCGAACATAACGCTTGTCAGCATCTGCAGCCATTCGTGCTCTTCGCAGCAGGAGAGGCACGGAGATGCTGTCTGCTGTTTGTAATGGATCTACCTTTCAGCCTGACAAACAGAATGCACACTTACAGCATGAAGGAAGAGGTGTTTTGACAGCAGTGGGAGTCCTGGCATGGGAAGTGTGACTCAAGAGCACTGCCACTGTAGAGTTTGAGCTAAATCAGCGGTATACCTGTGTGTTGGTTGACAGACATCTACATGCACTGAGATAGTCGTGTACGAATGATTTTAACATGTTAAAAATTACTGGGAGTTGTTTACCTTAACCACATGCCGTCTCTAAAAAACTCTGCCCTTAAGATGATGTGCCAGCCAATCTGCCACTAGCTAATACAAAGGCATCTTTCTCCAATTAGGAGCATTTCAAAACACAAGGACAGGAAAGCAGTTTCATTAAGGCTTTTACCAGTAGCTGTGCATTCCAAAAAATATATATATATATGTATATAGTATATATATAGTGTCCCAGTAATTCAAAAGGCATAAAAAAATACTAACTGGTGTTTTTTGAAAATCTAAAAATGCCTCTAGTTTCCTGTGAGGGGTACTGTAGGTTTAGGGTAAGTGTAGGACAATACCACATACAGTTTGTACAGTATAAACACTGTTACACCTATTTGCTTTAAAACACTGTATGAATCTCAACAGTTTTTGCATGTGTGTATGAATTTACTAAGTTTTTAACTGGCAATTATCTGCATTTTTGGGTAACTGATTATATGTAATCCGGATTATTAAAAAAAAAAAAATAAATAAATCATTACTTGTAATTGAATAATATTTTGTTTTAAAATGTTCATAATCAGATTAATTCATATTCATATGAACTGACCTTCCAAAAATTTTTTCAAATGTAAAATCAACGTTCAACAACTAAAGAATAAGATATTGTAGCTGTTTATGACACACATGGAATATTTAACTTTTCTTACCTTGATTTGGGAACCGGATAAATGAACGCATCATGGTAAGGATGAAAACACGAAGAGAGAGAGAGAGAGAGAAAGAAAGAAATGTTAGAACATTTTAGCATTCATGTTCTTCCAAAAAGTTTCAATATAACACAATATAACACACACGTTATTTTCCTGAAAACAAAACATCATTATGCCACAAAGAAATCATAATACTCCTGCTTAAGGGCTGCAGTGAAAATATTAACCGCATCTGTTTCTGAGGCATCACACCATTCATTTTGCCTTACGTCAAAGTGAGCGATCTGTGATTAATTTTGCTCTGAAAAAGCCAGCATTTAATTAAAATTTTCCCACTGTCAGTCCCTATTCATCTGCATTGTGCAATCTGATCGACAACCCCTTTGTACACCCGGGGTCTGGATGTCTCCCAGCAGTCACCCTTTTACTAATGCGACTGCTTTCCGATGGCGTGATGCACTGCTCAGGCTTTTCCAGATCCATTGAAAACCGCCTTTCCTGATCGTCTCTCTCCTTCATAGATCACGGAGATGTCCTCGAGATAGCACCCTTTGGCTGCCAAGACTCCCAGCTCAAATAACTCTCTCTGATAGCTGTTTCTGCGCCGGTTGCATTAAATATCCGACCGTGGTACACAGACACATTCGAAAACTGATCCGCGGCTAATCTGAGGAGACAAATCGCTAGGGCAAACAGTGTGTTAGAAAAGAAACGAAACATAAAAATAACATTTAACAATGACACCGGATGCTTGTCCACCTCCAGCACAACACCAGACATTTCATTATCCTACAGCAAAGTTTTGCTCAAGGCGAGAGGAATGATAAATGGCCCAGTCGGGCCTCGTGATATAGCCTTGCAGCTTTTACACTGTTTGTGAACAGATGTGGACAACGTTTCTGATAATGCGAGCCTGAAGGGACGAGATACAAACAGCTAAACAAACCAGTCCAAAGTACACGAAACGGGCGTAGCGTGCAATATAAAAATACTGTATCTCTCTCCCTATGGCACACATTCCTAATACACTGTTGCACTGTTTGGAAAGCTCACAATTGACAGCTGTTTGAGGGATTCTCTTTTAGTTTGCTATAACTACAGAGAGTGGTGCTTCAGGTTACAAGAGAGACTTCAGTAAGAGTCTGTGCCAGTGTCATCCACATCATTCTAACGATCAAACGGCATCACCCAGCTTTAAAGAGTCCTACAACACCACAGAGGCAGCAGCCCGTCTGATTACTCGCATCAAAAAAGATCATTTCAGGCAGATCTATTGTCAGATCCACTTGGGACTTTGGATGAGAATCAGCCCTTTTCTGGGGGGAATCAAAATTGACTGGTGATATATGCTTATTACTTTCAAAATCACAAAAGCCAGTGATACGGGAAATACCGCAGATAGCAGATTGTTGTTCTGGCACCCAACAAAGACATACATAAAATCAATTATTTTTGTGTACTGTATACTTAGATAGATAGAAACCCAGATTTTGGATTATTTTGGATTTAAACGTAAATACAGTCTGGCTTGATTGATTGATTTTTAAAAGATATAATTCTATAGTTTACTCTGACAGTTAGTAGACATGCAGCTTAATGAGAATTAGTTGACATGTAGTTACAAAGTTAAGTATAGTTAGTAAAATATCTAAAGTGGACTATCAAAATAAAGTGTTCAAAATAAAACCTTTCAAAATGTTCAAATAAATACTTTATATTCATCAATATCAAAAGTATCACGACTCACGATCTATCACGACTTTGGAAAATATTCAACAGCAACTCATTCAACTGTTTTCAATATTTGTAACAATAAGAACTAGTTTCCAACGCCAAATCAACATTTATCAATCAACAAAAATCATTTCTGAAGGTTCATGTGAAAACTCAGCTCAGTTGTATTGTTATCCTGTATAAATGATTACACTGCATATTATGATATATTAAATATATGATTTATTTTAAGTTGCAGTAATATTTCTGATAATATTTCTAATAATGCTGTATAATATTGCTAGTTTTATTTTTGATCAATTAAATGCAATCAATCAACTTTTTATTCAAGACACATCAAGGTCCATAGAAACAAAACAATACAAAACATTTAAAAGGATGTAAAAATCATCATTTTAAAACACATACAAACTTTGAATCCAATGTTTCCAGAAACAAGATGAGTACCTTGTGTCACTCTTCGAAACATCAGTTAAAGACACAATAATCATATTCTTAGACTCAGTCAATCT
>JAUCNO010001930.1:0-16131 GCA_032353835.1 Enteromius viviparus
CAACAAAATGTTTTTATTATTTGCGGTTTATTTGCAAAAACATGTTTTTTATTTAATTTCCATAACTTTTTTTTATGTTCTGTGTTTTTTTTTCTTTTTATCATTTTTACTTTATATCAAAACAACTCAACTGCAGTTTAATTGTGATTTTATTTGAATGTATATAAATTTTGTATACCTTTATTGTATAAATTTTGTCTATTTATATATAATGTAAATAAACATATTTTGGATGCGATTTAATCATACAGCACTAAAAACTAATTTAACTATAGGTCTCATTTATCAGATGATTTTAATATAGTACAATTTACGTTAATGTTTTGGTACTAAATTATGCTTGTTTGTGAATGAGACCTAACTTCTAAACTCTACACTAATATTTATCAAGGTTTGGTCCACGAGTCGTGATGTGGAGGGCAGCTGATGTGAATTTAAATCAAAGTAAAATGACAACATACGGGTCAGCAAATAAGAGACACAATCCCATCAGGATCTGTGTTTAAGACCAGCAGCGCCGGAGTGAGGTAGGGCGACAAGATACACACGACGACAAACACCTCGGCCAAATGCACACACACACACACTTTAGCTGACTCCAGAGGCCAATAGAGAGCGGTGACGGAGCGACAGACGAGTGTCATAGCAAACCATGACCCTGAATTTTCATGCGGGTGTTCTGTGTCAGATCACAAATCCAGCCACGTGTCCACCGAGATCAGTCAGTGGCAGATGTTTACACAACGCTATGAATATTCTCTGGCGGTGTGGTTTTCTCCTCGCAGCCGCTTCAGACGAAATGAAAAGCTGTTGTTTGGGTTAAGGCACTAAGATGAACCCGAGGTACATAAAATCCCTGACATTCGCTCTGTTCTGCAACATCGCACAGGCGCGAGAGGCAGCGAAGCCCGTTGTCTCCCGCTCCTGTGTTTTTGGTCCAATTAATAACAAGAAAAGACCCATAACGCAGTTCGCACATGCAGCATATATGTACAATGACCAAAAAAAGCTAGCAGTCGACTACATCTACAAACAGAAGGCAATTGGAAACACTCGGACTGCAAAGTACAGAAGGTGAAAAGGCAAGCTCATTACGTTCGGTACAAGTTGTCTAGCCTGCTTGGATCATAGCAGCATAGATACACACTCCCTAACCAAAGAGCAAGCAACGTCTGACCAATTACACGCTCTGAACAAAACTGTAAACAATGACCAGTACAGTAATAGAGAAGTGATAAACATTGACGGCACTGCAAAAATATCCTTCTCTGACTCCATGTTTTTGACTTGTTTTCTAGCATCTGATCTTTCTGGAATCAAGATGAATTTACTGCATCAGTAACATGACTTCCGTAAACAAACAAACACATGTAGTTTTTCTTAAAACAAGCTAAAAGTCATTTAGTCTTTGAATTAAGATTTTTTTTTTACTCCACTGGCAGATATTTTTTCTTGTTTTATTAAAACAAGACTTAATATCTTAAATCACTTTAGTTGTAAAGTAAATGCATCTTGATTCGAAAACATTTAAATATTTATATTAGAACACAAGACACCGATACGAAGTCAGAGAAGGATGTTTTTGCGCTGTGTATGCTTTCCTGGTGGATCTAGTGGCTTGGATTTGAGTTCTGGGTCATCCAAAAATCTATTTATTTATTTTTTTAACCCAAGTGAAACAAAGTACACTTCCATAACGTATTTAAAGTGCTCTATTTCTGCAAACTAATTTTCAACTTAATATACTAAAAATGATTCTTTAAATCATGTGGACTCAATTGTGACACCATGAAAATGAAATAAATTGTGTTTTTTTAATAGGGCTGTCAAAATAACGCGTTAACAACGCTAATTATTTTTTTTTGTTATTTTTTTTTACGCATTTCACGCATGAGCAGTGTAACGACTTATTTGTGAGGAAAGTGGGACAACAATTACCTCGGAGTAGCTGCACATTGCATCAGTGACACGTGGGAACTTAAGTTGTTTACGCTCACTATATTAAAAACTGAGGAGCGTCATTTTGCAGAGGCTTGTAAAGAACACTTCCTGTCTGTTGCACGTATGTTGGGGCAAAGCGACAACCATCGGGACTGTCAGTGCACACAACATGGTTGTCGTTATTTGTTTTACATGCTATAAACACACGAACTGTGTCGCTCACATGCTGCAGAGACGTGTCAGTGAGTCTGGCTGACAGCAGCTTTGTGAATGCTAGGCAGCGCCGTGTGCGATAGTCTCAGATCCTAATCTATTTGGTCTTGGATCTCAAAGAATAACCCATTTAATCTAGCATCTGTATGTCCTGTTACTTATTTCTTTTGGTATGCATTTCAGAAAAAATAAATGGTTAGGATTTAGGTGTAGTTGCAAATAGTGATTAATCCACTAAAAATCCTGATTAATTTGATTAAAAATTGTAATAATTTGACAGCCCTAGTTTTTAACAAATCTCTGTATTTAGTCACTGCTTGTAGTGCACTTAGTATTACAGTGGTAACTAAATACAGAGATGGTACACTGCAAAAAAAATTTCTTTGTTTTCTAATATAAATATAAAAATGATTGAATCATTTTTTCAAATTAAGTTTTCCTTCAAACACCAATGGGGTAAGAAAAATAATTTTGCTTGGACTTTAAAAATAAAGATTATTTTTCTTATCTGACTGGCAGAATTTTTTTTGCTTGCCTTAAGTAAAAACTAACAAAATTGTATTTTTTTTTTTCTTAAGAAAACAAAACTTGACACGTAAAATGATTTTAAATATTAAGTAAATGAGTCCTGATTCAAGAAAACAAAACAAAAATACTAAAACATTTTTTGCAGTGTATGTTAAAAGCACATTTTAGTTGATATTCCAAGTGTCCCAAAAGAGCACGGTTGAGTACTTCTTAAGATTAATTTAGGAAGTACTAAAGAATCATTTTTAGTTTAAATCTAGTGTGCAAAAATTAAGCTCTTGAAGTATATAACAGAAGTGCAGTTTTTCACCCGGGAAGATTAGGGCTTTAAACTTCACAATCAGCATCTCATCCCATCTCAGGGTGGGTTTAGTGGAGCTCTGCGGGCGATCCCGTCGAGTCTCTGTGAAGGAGGAGAGGTTTTGGAGCCAGCGGTGAAAGCGCAGCTGGTTCAGACGGAGGCGTATGTGTTTCCCAGGCTGCTGCAGTGACGGATGGTGCTGGTCCCGCTCGAGCTCAGGATGTGCTCGCTGTGATTCCCGGCGCTGAGCATGCTGGGCTGAACTACACCCACCACCGCGCTGCTGCCGTCCTCCATGGCTCCCACCTGCAGCACCTGGATGACCTCCGTCTCCGCCTTCTCCCGCTTGGCCAGAGGCTCGTCCGATTCCTCCATGTCCTCGTCCAGATCGCTGTCCATCTCGCTCACCTCGTCTAGCAGACACCAGACTAAATTTAGACATTTACAGAGGCTCAAAGATGGCATGGATTCATAATATTCATAATGTTGTAAGATTAATAAATATAAAACTATTGTTTGATTGAAGTGATTTAAATAACTGAAATGACTACAGGTCATTCATTTGATTCGTTTGAACAGTCTCAGTATAGAGCCCTGCTGCATTTATTTCATCCAAATTAAAAAGTCAAATGTAAACATTTTTGCTATTTAAAATGACTGTTTGAAATGTTGCTGTCAAGCATTTAATCGCATCCAAAAGTTTTTATTTACATAATATATGTAAGTGTATATTCTGTGTATACATTTTTTAAATATTTACATGCATATTCTTATATTATATATAAATATATTTATTACATAAAGATACCATTTTTCTTAAATCTATACATGCATGTGTGTGTACTGTGTATATTTATGTAAACAAAAATGATAATCGATGCGATTAACTGTTTAACAGCACTAATTAGAATACATGTAAAAATGTAATTAACTCCTGTGATTTACAGCATCATTACTCCAGTCATGATCCCTCAAAAATCACTTTAATACTCTGATTTGCTGCTGAAAAAGCATTCATTAATATTATAAGATGAGGGGCATTTTTTTATTTTATTTTAAATCTCCTTCTGTGCTGTGAAAAAGTAGAGCTTACTGCTTTAGAACACCAAAAGAATGAGCAAATGATAAAAATGACAAAAATTTATCTCTAGCCGAAAAGGTAACGTAATGATGTTTATGAATGCCGATAAACCACAAACAGCCTGATGATGGGGGAACACAAACAGCACAGCACTGGCTCAACGAAATCTCCGGCTGGTCTGAAGCAGCTGGGCTTGTTAGTCTGGACTGTAATTACGCAACTCTGGGTGTAATGAGTTCTCAGCTGGCAGTCTGAGCTTACCTTTGTCGATGTTGGCAGGTGACATTGTATTCAGATCCTGAAACTGTGATGGATGGAGCAGCACAAAGAAATGTCAATTAGAGAGAAAGATTGGCTTCACGACTCTTTATGGCTCCTGCTGAGCTCCACAAACATCACACAGAGAGACGCAGGCTTTACCTCTCCCATAACTCCGATGGGCGTCTCTCCAGTCGCCTGCGCCACGCGGTGCTCCACCAGATAGAACATGTACTCGTCGTACAGCAGCCGGATCAAGTGGAAAGAGCCGAAACTCGCAGCGCTGCGAAGGGTCAGATCTCTGATGACCATAGAGCTGCAAGAGTCCCACAAAACATGGAAATAAAAACCAGAGTAGACGCTTCTCTCTTAACGATTAGCTCACCTACAGAATAATCACTTCCAGATAATTTACTCGTTGAATTCTTTCTTCAATCAAAAAGTTTAGGGTCACCAAAAAAAAAAAAAAAAAAGCTTGGGTCCACCAAAGTAGGTTAGTGTTAGTGCAGTTAGTGTTTTTTAGCGTTCAATTGTGCGCCATGTTTTTTTAAACGGCAGGAGCCTTATTTATAACTCAAAACAGGGCTAAAAAGAATGCATACGCCACTTTCAGGAAAATGTGGACACATGCACACAAACTGACCCATGCATAATACACTAAGCAACCATGATCCGCAAAGTATCAATGATTTCCAGCACTATAAATGGCTTGCAGTAGCTCTGCTACTAAATGTACTTTAAAATGGCTCTCCTTGTACAACTATGGCTTTATTTTGGGCTGAGCTTTCGATGTTGTTACAGGAAGCCGATAGATTCATTCTGGTCACATGAAGCGACAAATCCTACAGAACTTCTGAGATAACGCAAGCACACAACTGCATGGAGTATAACACTGTGCAAGTGGTTTTTGTATATTTTATTAATCCGTGTTCAGAAGTGTGAAAGTCTTGCCTGTAGAAGGACCACTTGAGCAGGAACTGGCGCGCAGCTTTGGGGAGGGTGGGTTTATCCTCGTATGGCTTCAGTATCTGAGTGACCACGTTGTCCAGCCAAGCTGCCCACTGCTCCAAGGAGCTCTGCTGCTGGAGGGTGGCCTTGAAATCCTGCTCGAGGCGCTGAACGACGCCCTCTTCACACTGGCACACCCACGAGGCCTGCTCCTGTACGCCACCAGAGTCACATCACTACCGTTCTGACCGACACTGTGAGGCTGGAATAGGCTAGACTAACTTTGAACAGATTGATTTCAATGAAAAGATGATGCATACTTCTCAATTGACTACAAAGTGGAAGTGCGGTGACTAGTAAGAGTCGTGTTGTGTATTCTAGCCTGTGTCAGGAATAAGATGCTATGAACATACCTGCACATTGGCAAAGTCAACCCGGTTGAGGTCGCTGAGCATCTGGTTGATCTGGGAGGTGTTCTGCAGAACCGCACGAGCCGCCTGTGCCAGATGATTCAGAGACGTGTATCTGCGGAGGGTCTGAGCGAAGGCACTAACAGCAGAAACCTGCGGCAAAGACCAGGAAGCTTTAGAAACTGGGATTTCTACAGCAGACGGAGGCTACAGCTTCACGGACACTCTTACCTTGGTCTGGATCATTCTCTGGGGAATGCTGCTCATGGCGTTGGTGAGCCAGCCCTCAAGGCTTTTGGCAAAATTACGGATGGCTTGAGTCAAGGCACCTGTTCAACACAGATTGAGAACAAAAGTAGTAAAAGAGGATTTTTTTGCAGAGCACTGTAGGAAATTATGTGCCTATGACTGAAGAAGCACTCACTAGGAATGGGTCTCAGGACATCGGGGATGAGGATCTCCACGAGGGCCTGATACATCAGGTGATCACAGGTGTTCATCCACTTCAGCACACCCTCGTTTCGGCAGAGCAGAACCAGTCTGGTCTGGGGCAGGCGGCCCTCGATCTCGCTCATGCCACTGAATCAAAAACAGTTATATTCCTGGTTTAATCTAATGAACCGGATGAAGCACCAGAGAGGAAGATACTGAGTAACGCACCTGTTTTCTGTGATGGTGACGCCCTCTACGGAGCTGGATGGAGAATAGCGCCAGAAAGTCTGCCACAAGTTCTCGATTAGATTGAACTGAAGGTTCACCACAACATCCAAAATAGCCTATGTATAAAAACAGTGACCTTTAAACTCAATGAGCTGTGAACAGACCTTCATCACACTTCTGCCGTCGAACAGTAGCGTGGAGAAAAAAAACCTCAGCTGCAAGTTTTTCCAAGTAGAACTATCTAAACAATCTTGAATTAAGATGAATTTACTGTGCAGGTAACATGACATAAAATATCATGTCTGGTTTTCTGTAGATTTTTAATAAATGTTAGTTTTTTTTTTTTTTAAACGAGCAAAAACATGTCAGTCAGGATAGAAAAATAAGTTTATTTAGCCTTTGAATTAAGATGTTTTTCTTCTTTCAAGAAAAAAAATTACACAGTTATTATTTTTTATTCATTTTTTAGAAAATGACAGTATTTTAAATCATTTTACGTGTCAAGTAAATGCATCTGATTCAAGAATGTCTAGATACTTATGTTAGAAAACAAGACAAAAATAGTAAGAACGCCAGTTTTTGTGTACATGCTAGGGCATCAGTATAAACCGCCCAGCTAAATGAGCTTAGTTTTCTTCACAACACTGATGCTGCTGCTGATCAGATGCTGTATGACGACACAGACGGTGATAAAGCTGTCCTGGAGAACACGACTGACCTCGCAGTGCTCTCTGTACAGCGTCTGAAGGGCTTTGACGTCCTCGGCTCCGACGCCTTCCACAGGCTCTCCGAGGTCAAGGTCAACAAACTCCGGCAGAGCTCTGGTCCCATCTGAAGGAGCACATGGAGAAACTTAGAACAGGAAGGATCGCTAAGCGTCTGCAGCAATGTTTGCGTTGTGTTTACCGAGGAACTGCTGATGATGCTGGCTCTGAGCGATGAAGGTCTGCTCTGCAGCGCTGGGCGTATGCTGCCCCCCGGTGGAGAAGTTCTCTCCTGAAACGCCGTCCATCTTCTGGACCGGCTTGAATCTGGAGAGGAGACGGGAGATTGAGGGCTGTTCCAAAGCAACAAACCCAGGCGCTGCATTTACATTAACAGGGCCCTATGAAATCTGTTTTATGTTTTCCCCAAATCCTAATTTATTTGCGTTTCTGTTTTCCGCTTTAATTTTTCTACAGCCTGTTTAAATAGTTAAATTGAATTTTATTGATTTTAAAAACATGTCTAATGAACTGAAATCATGAAACTTACTATATTAAACAGCTAATTATTAAGAGTTAACAAAAATACAATATTGAAGACCCTTGGAAATGTATTTTTTCTCCATCAGTTTTTTTCCCCTCATTCTGTTTTCCATTGATTTTCTAGATTCCTTTTTATAAAGGTTTCATTAACTGATTAATAGAACATTTACCAGTTACCAAAAGTAAAAAAACATCTGTGACAGATAATGTTATTAGTACTGTCATTACATTAAGTAATATTTTTGTCATGGTTATAAGTTAAACCAAACTTTTATTTTGACGGGATGCATTGGAGGCCTTCAGGCTTCTGATTTATCTGAAGATAATTTTACTGGTGATTAAATGATAATCTGACTCTCAGAGTAGTTCTACAGATTATGTTCATGTCTGCTGCCTTTTCAGCCAAAAATATAATTAATTCTTAAATCAAGAGGGATTTTTAGGTAGTAAAAATTATTCAGGAAAAAGGAAACCAAGTCAGAATAAAGTGAGTTTTTGCTTGAAACAAGCAAAGTAACCTGCTAATGAAGGAAGCGAAATAATCGTGTTTTCTGTTTGAAATAAGATTACCCCGCTGGCAAATTATTTTTTATTTGACTTGTTTTTTTTTCAGACTATAATTTTACTTGTCTTCTTAATTTAAGAATCTTTAGATATTTTAGCTGAAAACCAGACAAATCAAAGAAATCTTCAGTGTGTCATAAACATGCACAATTCATATTTTCAGAATTTATAGGGCCATACATTTAAGCAATTGGCAGATGCTTTTCCAAAGCGACTTGCATTGCATCTCTATATATTTGTTCAAATCAAGAACCCTTGACTATTGCGTTGCTTGCACCATGCTGGTTGGGAGAGCTGTTACCACACGGGACCGAGACGCTCGTACCTCTGCTTCTGCTGGACGGGCTGCTGTCTCAGAGCCATGTACTGCATGTCCTCCTGCAGCCGGTTCAGAGGAGAGTCCGGCTTCACGCGGATCCCGTAATAGTGATACTTAGAGTTCCCTCTGGATCAAAAGAAAACGAGAGGGCTGTGAATAAACGAGTACAGGAGAGAGCGGAGCAGGGGTGTTTCACATTCGCTGGACTTAAAGTGTGTGAAATATAATGTTCTCAGAGCCACTGACAGCCCCATTACCAATGATGTCTGGATATTAAATGAGAACGTGACTGATAAAGCATGTTCAGGTATCTCATCTGAATGCTGTTTCCTTCATGTTGAGTTAGGGTTTATGAATCGTGAATCGAATCGTAATTACCTCCCCTAGTAATGCTAACCATGACCCTGGAGCACAAAACCAGTCATAAGGGTCAGTTTTTGGAAATGCTGTCCGGTTAGGACAGGGTTCTATCTGTCAGAGCGTCAGACCCCTAGCCCTGAGCGTGTGGATCAAAGGTTTACCGGGTGCCCAGGCGGCGGGTGCGCAGCCCCATGAAGATGGAGCGGATGAGCTTCCCGAACGAAGCAGCATTGACAGGGTCCAGCTTCTGCTCCTGACAGTGGCGCAGGTAGTGATTGTAGAGGGTAGATCGGGGCAGACTCACGCCCTCCGCCGTCTCGTAATTATCCAGGAGCCACTGCAGCTGAATTCATCAGATAAAGTGCACATCTCTTTAAAACAATTACATCTTGTGTTGTGTTGGAAGAAGGAAAGTCACAGATTTGGAATGACAATAGAGCTATCCACTTTTTCCTAACGAGCCTACTGTGGTTAAAATTACGGGAGGCACTTCAGGTTTACAGTAAAAGAGAAAGACAACATATACTGTGCATTTTTGGGCTGCACTTCCAGTTTAATTTACTTTCTGATTCAGTAATTTTCTGAAATGCAGTAAGAATCTTTCACTTCTCGTCTCAAATCCTCACCACTCTTCCCAGGTTTGTTTTCACACGGATGCTGTAAAATGTAATTATAAAATATATATATATATATATAGTACTAAAATGACATTTGACACATCTGTAATATTGCTGCAAATCAAAGGAGGATCTTTAGGAGTTATTTACTGTATGGTGTGTGGAAAGTAGTTAGTTATTCATTAAGGTAATGGAATGGTGCGAAAGCATTAAGTGTGAGTAAAATAATGCCACCTTGTACTTAGTTTATGAAAATGCTTAGTGCAACTCCCATAATTTGTGCAAAGCATCATGGGGCGCAGAAAAAAGTGGATAACCTCAGCCGATAATTAAAGATCTTGCCCTGCACCAGTACAACAGTTAATACTACAAAAGCTGAAAGAATATAAACATGGAAGAACAATACAGATAAACTTCCTAATAAATACAGTGCCATTTAAAAAGTCCACGCTGAAAATCTGGAAATTAACTTTCTTAAAATGTGAATAATGCAAATGTTCTGAATTGATATGACTCTTTTGAACGGCACGGTGTAGAATAGAGAGAAAGCCAGAGAGAGAGAAAGAGCGAGAGAAACCGAAGCAGATCGTGCAAAGCAAAGCGTATTCACGACTTACATGGCTGTTGAGCAGCGAACTTCTCTGACTGGACAAACCTTCAGACTTTTGGAGCGTCTCAATCGCCATTTCAATCTGATGGACCAAAGAGCAAACGAATAAAGGAGAACAAAAACAAAAAGGGGGGAAGAGTAAATCAAATGAAGCGACAGAGAGCAGCAGAAATAGACCCGGCCACCAAAACCACACGCTACAGCCCAGCACCGCAACGCTCCAGGTTTCTCAGAACGGAGCAGAGCAAGGTCATCCACCAGCAACATCACATTAACAACGAGGCCAATTCGTCAGAAATGAAAGCTAATTTACTGCTGACAGGATGGGCTTTTAAAGAGGTCATATGATGTTGTGTATTTGGTGTTTATGTGGTTTAAAGGTGCAGAACACCTTTATTTTAGGTCGATTTGTACAAAGCTCATTGTTCTAAAAAAGCGAGGTGTGCTCTGATTGGACAGCTATCCAGTGCACTGTGATTGGCTGAATACTAGGCCACACAGCGTCTCCAGAACATGGCGCCCGCAGCAACACTTCAGCCAGAATAATAGCTCCGCCTTCTTTTACATTTGGGTGGTGTTTGAAAACAAACCCACTCTATGACGGAGAAAAGTGGGAGTCATTTTAAGAGGTGTGGACAAGCCATAACTTTAATAAAGAATATCTGTTTGGTTTTGAAACTTTAGTCTTTGCGTCTTCAATCTCTGCTCTAGCCGCTCAGAACACTCCACAGAGAAATTGCATCATATGACCCCTTTAATAAAACTTGTCTGTGCGATAAAAAAGGAAAAAACATTAACACCCATGATTCACTAGACTGGATCTGTGAGCGGGGATTCTAAAATTTGACATCTTTTTGTGCAAAAACTTTTTATGTGCGTTTTCCATCTTTGTTCATTTAAATATAGCACTGACAGAACAACAACACAAAGCTGGCTGAAAACAGTCAAATATACCCTTTAATGATGCTCAATGATTAAGCTTCACTTTAATTTTTTTTACAGTAAATCAGTTGTAGACACATGGGCTCCGTTCTGAAACCTAATGAGCTGCCTACATAGACCTCAAGTCCCTCGTGGCTTCTCTAAAAGGGAGATGCTGCTTTTTTGTTTTATACACACTGAAAAGTAAACTATTAGTAAATAGTCATGAAAGATAAATCTTTAAGATCTGTGGAAAAGTTCCTTTGAATTTAAGGTCTTAGTGGAAAATGATTCTTTAGATCATTAAAATGTTCTTCACCTCAAGAAAAAAAAGGGTTTGTTGAAGAACTGATCACTGAAAGGTGATTTACTTCAATATAATTAAACAGCATGTATATTTGTGACCTGCACTGGCAAAATTACCTTCAAAGATCTGCAAAATAATGTATGATTTGACGAAATCTAAAAGACCATTCCAATCAAATAATATCAACATCATTTTAATGAACTCAATTTTGCAGAAACTTCGAAACTTTTCATTTTTTTGCATGTTGCTCAAAAATAACCCGTGTCCAGTCATACTCATTCTGCAGCACGGGTCACAATAATTCAGATTTGATTCTGAAGTGTGTTTTCGGCTCTCATAGATGTCTCGCATTCAAACAACAACAACAAAAAGACCCAGATTAGCCCTTATAGTTTTAGTTTACATAAAAAGCCAAATTAGCCCATGATAAATCCAGTAGGAACAAGCTTTATAATGGAAGTGAATGGGTGTTTTTTCAGTAGTCCAAAAGAATTCAGAAAGAACATCCATAATAAAACGTTCAATATAAGCCAAGAGTAGTCTGGTATTCCCGATCAGGGAAACTTTGCTTCCATTGCTTCTGTAAACAAACACGTCATCCGCTGCAGTGAGAGCCAAAGTGAGACGGGCTGGGTGTCCAGGTCAATTCTTTTTAGGTACCGACTGAATAATTATGTTATTTAAATAATTTCCACGACTGCACATTGATTCCAACACACACACACACACACACACACACAAACGTGCCGCACACTCCTGCGTTCAATAGTATTTATTAATATTTAACCACAAAAAGTGTATAGGCTACTACAAACATTATTAAAGCAGCATTTCTTCAGTGTTTTAAACTGTAATATTAAATCCCCTTTATTTTCCAACAATAAAATGAAATCTTCATGAATTAAAAAGAATTTTCAATACACAAAATTTTCAGAGGGAAATAATGATTAGGCTAATGTAAGAATAAATAATAATGCACTAGTGTAAAGGTAGCACAACAGACTGAACGTTATTCAAACTAATGTGCACTGATTCGTTGTGTTGGATATATTTTAGAGTCTGGTTAAATCTCAAGCTGAAAAAAAAATGTTTTTTGAGATAAATGTCATTTTGCTAAAACTGATTTCATAAAATTGGTATGGAAAAAGTTATTGAACTCAAGGTCTCGGTATCAAATTGTTTTAAACGATACCCAGCCCTAGAAGTGAGAGAGAAGTGTTTTGAAAACGGATATATTTCTGACCAAAAAAAAAGAAGCATTGATTCTCTACAGGAAGCCTTTATTCACCCCAGTGTGCTTTATTTGACTACTTTCACCCATTCACGGCCATTATAAAGCTTGGAAGAGATATCATGTACACCTAGGAGTAAATCATGAGTTAACTTTCATCTTTGGGTGAACTAACCCTTTAATGTGGCTTTAATCATTCCATGACCCTGGACCACAAAACAAGTCATAAGGGTCAATTGTGACTTTAAATAATACATTATAAATTGATTTAAATAATCTTTTCATTGATTAAAACAGGATAATATTTGGCTGAGATAAAACCATTAGAAAATCTGGAATCTGAGGGAGCAAAACAATCTAAATATGAAGGAAATCAACAAGTTCTTAGCAATGAATATTACTGATCAGAAATGAAGTTTTGATATTTACAGTAGAAAATGTACAAAATATCTTCATGGAACATGATCTTAATATAATGATTTTTGGAGAAATTGATCATTTTTGGCTTTTGCAATTGTGACGGCTCATGTTTTCAGAGTAAGTAGGCCTGTTTTTGAACACTCAATCGTGATTGGAGCTCACCGTTGCAGGGGAGGCTCTTGTGGTCTGAGCCGCGCTGTGAGGGGCGGAGCCGTCCATGGAGTTTCCTCCAATCAGATAGGCTCCTGAGCTGCTGATGATCTGGCCTCCGGACAGCCCCATGGCCAGAGCGCCGTTCCCGTTGCCGTTGTTAGCCATGCTGTGAGTGGACACCACCGTGCTCACCTGAGCCGAGCTGCCCTGCGTATCGAAGTAGTTCCCGCCGCTGTTCTGGTTGTACAGCTGTGGTTCTGAGTACGAATACGTCCGTCTGCCGATAAAACAAGAGCGTTTGAGATCCGGCCGCCAGCTGCTCTCTCACTCAAATGATTTCTGACATTTCTTAAATTATATCAGCGCACACGGTTTCTTTAATTGACTCGAGATACATAATAAGTCGTGTCTTGATGGGTCCGCATCCTTTCAGCTTCAGGTGAGAGTGCTGTTTCCATGGAGACAGAAATCACCAAAGCATAACTATTTTATAGAGAACATTGCTTTTGATTGCCATTCTGATATGCGCTTTCTCCATTCGGCTGATGACATTTTATTTATAATAGCCAATTTACAAGATCTTAGCCTCTTGCTGAGTGAATTTCTAAATATGAGCGATCTGAACGTCAGCGAGAGAGAAAGCAGACAGAAGCACTTAGGAGAGTTTTGGGTGACCCGCGCTGAGGGTGAACGTCTGGAAGTGCTTTTCTGCAGCTTCTGTAAAAAGCACACCATCCCAGAGTGCTCTTGTCTCTCTTACGCTGACCACTCACTGATACTCGTGGTCATTTCCAGGCGGCTGAACATGACGCTCGAGTCTCTCAGAGAAGCATGTTTCAGTGACAGCACCGAGCTGGAGTGAATACAATCATGGGGCTTTTTTTTTTTTTTTTTTTTTACAATCACATAACTAGGACTGGGCGATGTTTCCGATTTTATTGATTAATTTATTCTTATTTATTTTTTTTCCAAATCAAGGAATCGCAATTTTGAACAGAAATACTACCAAGCATTAGACACTTGGACAGTATGCCAATAATAATCAGCTTCATAGAGTGAGTCGCTGTAAACGCAGCATGTGCTTTTGTGTTCATGAAGATTCAACACGACAGTGAAATATGAAAATAGAAGGGAGTAAACTTCTTTTAACTTGAGTGCTGTGTTTTTAAAAAGCTGTTTCATGTTGACGTTTACATCCAAAAAAACAGTGGAAAAGCAGCACAATCAAATAAAAAGGCTGTAAAGATCTACTGTATGTCATGTTTGCATCATGAAGAAAGACTGAAAGCTGCTACATTCATACTTAAACAGTCTACCTTTAATTTGAATGACCTCGATTTTTAAGAATTTGTTTTGAATAGTTTTTCTTGTATTACTGTATATCTGAACACACACACGTCATATATACGGCATGTTTAAAAGATATTCAACTTCATGTGTCTGCACTCAAAGTAGAATTTTCTTTAACTAGTGGTTTAATAAAGTATCTTGAATCATGTTGTAGTTGTCATATTACAGTTAACCCTTGTTTTATATATATCTATATGGCAGTATGAGGGACTAATTCTGCATCTTGCACCCTTTTAATGGTATCCTAAAGCCCTTTATCAGCATGTTCACTAATTACTAAGCCACGGCTGTGAGTTTCCTGTCAAAACCCCCGTCAGGGAGCATGTATGTAAACACTCACATGGTTCCGTTGGTGTAAACGCTGTTGTTTTCCTCCTGAACGTACTGCACCTGTGCTTGATACACATGCTGGACCTGTTGAACAGTCTGCGCCTGAAACACACACATTACACCGAGAGTGACTCACGGCTCCAGGAAGACAGGACGATATATAAATAAGAGGTTTCAGTAGCAGCCTTGCATATTACATTTACCGTGCTTTCATCAAGATCTAAACACAATCACACACACCGTAATCAAACGCTTGCATGCTTCCATGACTCTCGGAAGCTGACGTTCTATATGTACTAAAACAAATACAGTTATTACATTCCCATATCCCCCAATAACAAAGGATTTATTCAGTTTCTCATCACTCTGTCAGCTACTATAGTGTTATAAATGCACATTAAATATTTAAAAGAAGAAAATATAAAAAATAAAAACATGGCTTATTGTTTGTGAGCTGGCATCTCTGTCTAGCACAGCATCACATTTCACCCAAAAATGATAATTTGCTGAAAATTATCCACAATATTATGGACGCATGACTCTTATTTTAGCTGAAAGCAACCGTTTGAAGTTAAAATCATCTTAATGCTGGATTAGTTTGATCTTGTGTCTTCTCCAGATGTTCACAGATGGACTGGAGTGCTGTGGATTATTCTGATGTTCATATCAGACTCTCATTCTGACGGCACCCATTCACTTCCATTACTGAGACACTGATGAAGACACATACTCATCCTGATCTTGGAAGGCCTGCGGGTGAGCACATTTACAGCAGATTTCAGACATTACAGACACACATGGGCTGCCTCACCTGTTGCTGGACGGGCACCTGAGACGCCACCTGCTGGGCACTGACTGCAGGCGGCACAGGCACGCTGGTCTGGAGGGGCACGTTGGACGTGGAGTCAGCGCCTGCCTCTGGGGTCTGCATGGCGCCTTGGACACACAAAAATCTCCATCATTCACAAACACATCACCTTCCTTTAATAATTAGTGCTAGAAGTTTGAGCACTAGTAATAAGTTTCCATCCGCAGTTATGAATTGATGCACAAAATATCAGATGAAGAAAGTTTCCATCCACTGAGTTGAAGAGAATAATGTCTCCACCGAACAGAATTGAACGTTTCTGTGTTTTCACTGTTAACTCTAGGGAGCGCTATTACGCATCTCCTGAACGTGCCTAGAAAGTGCTGATCAAACACACAGAAGAGGAAGACAGAGCTGGGGCCCTTTGACTTCCTCAGTGCAGAACTAAGCAAAACTAGGGACTAGTATCTGTAAATATTAAAGGAACCGTATGTAGGATTGACCCCGAGTGGTTGAACTAGGTATTGCAGTCCAAATTCAAAACACTGGAGAGG
>JAUCNO010001931.1:0-16120 GCA_032353835.1 Enteromius viviparus
CTGTAAGGGGTAGGTTTAGGTGTAGGGTCAGTGTAGGACAATACTACATACAGTCTGTACAGTAGAAACACCATTACGCCTATAGAGAGTCCCCACAAGAATAGCAAACCAGACGTGTGTGTGTGTGTGTGTACTTGTACAGTTATCTTCATGAGGTGCCGGTTTGAGTTTTAGATCATCAGAGTGAGCACATTTTGTCAGGTCCTCACTTTCTGAGAGCTCTTTAAAGACCTGTTTGAGGGTCTAGACTTGGTTTTAGGGGTTAGGTTATAATTGGGTAAAGGGTAGGTTTAGGGGCAGGGTTTAGGTAAGGTAAAGTTCTGATGGGTAGGGTTAGGGTCAGGAGCTAGAGATTACATTGAGTCAATGCATGTCCTCACAGAGATAGCTGTACAGATTTGTGTCTGAGTGTGTGTGTGTGTGTGTGTGTGTGTGTGGTCATCTGGTCTTAAAGTAGTTTGAGATCTATAAATGTTTTATTTGATGACAGAGCAGTGTTTTATGGTTTTGTTCTGTAAAGCTGCACACACCTGCAGCGTCTGACGGTCAGTGACCTGCTCTTCACTCAGTTACTGTCGTTTATTTGTGGCATGAGTTGAAGTCACAGGAGAACATTAAATTCCTCAAATAAATGTTTTAAAAAAGAATTGCTTTCATTTATCTAAACCCAGAAACTCAAACCCCTGAAGAGAAACACCCGAACAACCTCGATGCTGAGTTTCTAACATCATCTTAAAAACATTCAAATAAAGAAAGTTCTGTGTGCAAACAGTATCTCAAACTATTGGAACGGTTTACTTTACTGAAAAAGAGATACATGAAAACATAACAGTTTGATGAAAAACTTGAAATGTTGCTTTTGCATCTAACTAAAACAAAGATAGATATTAAAACATGAATAAAAATAAATGAAAGCAAAATTTAAAGAAAAATAAACAAAAAAGGTACACACACAAAAGTACACCAAAACTAAAATAAAAAAACTGAAAACATGAAAAAATAAGTTATTTAAAAAATATTACATAATTAATATAATGCTATATAGATGTATACTAAAATAACACAAAATATCTTAATATATTAATAAAGAATTTTGAAGCTGTTATTATTAATAATATAAAATAATGATATTGTAATAGCAGTATATAAAATATATATTTTTTGTAATATACACTTTGTAATTCTTATGTAAAAAGCGATCTATAGTGATCTAAAACTACATGAAAACATCGTTTTCACTCAGCGCCGTCGTGTTCTCTCTTTCTCTCTCTCGGCGTGCGTGCGTGCGTGCGTGTGTGTGTGTGTCTGCGGCTCGTTTCCATCTGAATGCATGAAATGACTTTGTGCTGAACTTTCCTTTCTCATGTATCCGGATGCAGCACATCCGCCCCACACACGCACACACACACACACTCGGTGAGGGGGGTTGCGCTCGCGCTCTTAAGGTCGCACTGTTTTTGATGTTTCGAGATGTTTTATGGACAAACACTTCGAAAACTTTTAATGAGAAGTGATTAAGTTATATTTTCGTTATATAAAAAGGTTAGTGAGGCTCTCCCTCGCGACAAAAAGGAAATAAACTGTGTAAAAGCAGAGAATCAGAAGCAAAAATAATAATGCATAACACTTGTTTACCACAAGCATAAACATTCGGTTTATATATATATATATCTTTTTTCACATACTAACATATCAATATTTTTATTGATGA
The DNA here is from genome assembly GCA_032353835.1 of Enteromius viviparus. Taxonomy (NCBI): domain Eukaryota; kingdom Metazoa; phylum Chordata; class Actinopteri; order Cypriniformes; family Cyprinidae; genus Enteromius; species Enteromius viviparus. Next base: position 1,712 of record JAUCNO010001931.1, read on the forward strand.
AAAATATATTGATGTCGCTATGTAAGCGCAGAACGCAGAATGTATTCGTGTAGTGAATGTTCAAATGACGCTCAGCAGCAGATGCGCGCGTTTCACACGATCCACCTTAAACCCAGAGCTAGTCCCCCCTCCTGCATCTGCCCCATGATCCTCTTTCATTCATCAGTGTGTGTGCGCGCAAAAACAGCGCACGCATCTGATCCGACACACTCACGCAGAGACTGACGCGGCGCACGGACGCTAAAGCAGCGGAGAACGCGCCTCGTTCGTGGATTAAACCGGATTCCTTCTGCTTTTCCCCGCGGAGTTTGCTCTGGATGTTACCTTCGCGGTCACGCGCTGATTTTTGGCCTCGCTCTGGACATATTGATGGATGTTTGGCGCACGGACCGATGGATCTGACATTACGGGAGTCTGTCTGTAGGTACGTATCAGTCCTCTCACACACACATACACACATTTAATGCGGATTCGGGCAGGATTGTATGGAGATCGTGTGTGGATCTATCAAACCAGAGCTCTGGGTCTCCACAGGCCGCTGCGCGCGACAAACTCGCGTGTATTACTCAAAACTTATGTTCATAATCATATTATGCGCTTCAGGCTGTGTGTGCATGAGTGTGTGCGTGTGTTTAAGCCTGAATACACACAAGGTACACACACTCCTCCCCCAGCGGGCTTCTTTTCATTCATAAGTTTGCTTTTTCTTGCGTTTTTTTTTTTTCTTTTCTTCCGCGAACGCGTTTTGTGTTTTAAGCATTAATCATATTTTTCAGAGACGCACGGATAAAACAGTACAATGTTAAACTAGTATCTTTTTTGCATTACAAACGTAAAATTGCTTTTTCATTGATTTTACGCAACAGTTGCGCATTCGATATTAACGGGACATTTTCTGATCTGCTTTTTTCGTTGTGCATGCTTATTTTTATTAAAGTAGGATATTCCGTTTTGCATGCGTGATTTTACTAGCCCAAACAACTCGTTTCCATTTTTCATGCTTAATTGCGTCAGTTCGATCGATTTTATTCCGTTTAAGCGTCTGAAGTAATCGCCGAAGTTTCAGAAAGCGCTTTGAGAAGCGTGTGAAGCTGTGTTTGATTTGAAGTCTTCCTGCTCTGTGTGGCTCTGCATTTTAATGTTAACCAGCCATACACATGCAAATCAGGACGGGAAGTATTTGTACTTTACTTCAGTTGTGTGCTTATTGAGGTCGGTACAAAGTCTTGTTAATAGTCAACTCTCTCTCTCTCCGCTCGGGGGTTAAATGGCTCTGTGAATAGAGAAGGAAAAGAGCTGGAGACCTTCATTACACACACACACACACTTCTGCGGTGTGATTTATGAGCGCTCTCTCAGAAAGTACATCTGCACACGTTCAGTCCAGATCTGTGATCTCAGAGAGACGCATCAGAAGAAAGCCCTCGGTGATCGGGCGTCTCAAACACCGGGTGTGAATGGTGTCCAGGGGCTTTGACCCTCTAATTAAGGCTTGAACCCCCCAAAGGAAGTTAAAAACAAAAGCTTTGGGGCCTGAGAGCGTGTATGTGCTCCAACTGGGTGTTTGAACGCTTCAGTAACCACTAGTTAGATAAGTTGTTTTGTACTAGTACACGCTTCAAAATAAAGGTTTTCTCAAGCCTTTGTGGATTATGCTAGTTTACAGCTGTGTAAAAACACATTAGTAAAATGTTTATCATTAGCATCGATGGATGCATGAAGAATCTTCAACATTACCTTCCACAAAAAATTCTGTATTCGTGCTTAAAATGTTTTTCAAATGAAGAAAAAGTGGTTTGGTGATCTCCAATGTCTCCTTGCATTTTAAGGTGCATTGCAAGGCAAAATTAATGCATTACAGTATTTTTTATAATGCATCAAAGTGATCGTTTCTTAGTTAAACAACATTTAAAATATAAAGAAATGTTTTCATATATAAAGGATCTGTTGCAGGTTCTTCATTAATACCAGTAAGCAATGTTTCACTTTAAAATGTTCTTCATGGAACCAAAAATGTTTTTTAGAATGTTTATTTTGAATCACTTTATGATCAAATCTATTTTTGTCTTAATAATAATGCTAAAATACTATAGTAATAACATCTAATAATCTGCTGAACCTTTTGTGTAATGAAAAGATTTCATTGATGCTTTTGGTTCTTCATGGAAGAATCTCCATTTGTGCTTTCCTCAAAACTTTCAGCAAACACTGCTTAAAGAACCATTTCTTCCCTAAGTGTAATGAGAACCATAGTAACTTAAAGAACGTGTAGTTTCCATTAATGTTCGAGGTTCCTCATGGAACCAGTAGAAAGCTTTTATTTTTAAAATTTTAGAGAGAACTTTTTTGGTTTCCAGAAGAACCTCTCGGCGGTTAGTTCTTAAAAGAACCATTTTTTGGTGAACTTGAACATCTCTGTCTACACTAGTCAACGGCTGAAGTGGATCATAAGCTTTCATCAAAGCTGTCCTAAAACCAAAATGTGCTTAAAAACCATTTTTTTGATCCATTTTAAACGTTGACTACAATATATAGTGCTTTATACAAGACAGATTTTTTCAAAGCAGTGTTTTTCCACTACTAAGAACACGTTAAAGGAATTTCTTAGAAACAGCAGATGCCAATAAATATAATCATGATAAAAAATATATCATAAAAGTGCAAATAACTATAGATTCTATTTATAGATTCTAGTACATAGTAAAATAGATGCAATAATAATGTGTAAATTGTAAATTAGAATTTGAGTTCAAATGATTAAATAAATGGGTACAACTATATTGGGACAATAAATACCTCTCTACACCACCACAATTATATTTCAACTTGATTATTTTCTTCATTTTTATAGAAAATAAAAGCCTTTTGGACATGAAATGAGATTTGAAAAATCCTTTGCCAACCAGAGACCACAAAACCAGTCACAAGGGTCCAATTTTGTATTTAAATCTGAATAGATAAGTTTTCCATTGATGCATGGTTTGTTAAGATGGGACAATATTAGGAAAATCTTGAATCTAAGGGTGCAAACAAATAAACAATTGTCCAAAAGAAGTTCCTAGAATACACTTTACTAATCAGTGATTACTTTTTGGCGTATTAACAGCAGGATCGGTACTAAATATCTTCATGATCTTGATCTTTTACTTAATATCCTAATGAATTTTGGCATAAAAGAAAATAGATCATTTTGACCCATACAGTGTATAGTTGGTGCTGTTTATGACTGCTTTAGTGCTCCAGGGTCACAAACAGACATTCAAACTCAAAAATAGCCTAAAAGAGTACTAGGGTCACCAGAAAACCGGATTGGATTGATTTCATGTTGAGAATGACATCTGTCTCTGCTCGTCTCTCAGGGTGTCAGATGAACGTTGGATCCGTGTTGTTTGGAGCTGCTGATCGTGTCTCATGGATCGCCTCGGTCAGCGCGGAGGAACCCTCCCATCCGGGGCCATCCTTTCCCTGGAGCAGATCAAAGCCATCCGCTCATGTAACGAGTACACTGAGGGCCCGGCCGTGGCGCACAGACCGGCCCCGGGGCCGCCTCCGCCGCGCAACACAGACAAGCAGGAGAGGACTCACGAGGTGCTCCTGGTGAACGTCAATAACAACTACGAGCCCCGAGTGACGCGTCCTCCGGCGCTCAGCAGATCCACGAGCTCCGGGAGCAACAGCAGCGACGGATCGGAGCGAGGCCTGCTGGCGCCGCCGCAGCACCGCAGTCACACCGTACGGACACAGCCCAAACCCCTGAACACTTCCTTGCATCCGTTTCTGCCGCCGGATGTCCCCTTCAAACAGGAGAAAGCAGACTCTGCGCATTTATACATCTGCGAGAGCTGCGGGAAATGCAAATGCGCCGAATGCACGGCACCTCGGCCGCTTCCTTCGTGCCTCGCCTGCAACGGACAGTGCTTGTGTTCGGCTGAAAACGTGGTGGAGCACGGGACGTGCATGTGTTTGGTCAAAGGGATTTTTTATCATTGCTCAAAGGATGATGACGATGTTGGCGACCCTTGCGCGGACCGCCCGTGTTCGCTGTCACACCCGCAGTGCTGCTCGCGGTTCCTGTGTATGGGCCTGGTGTCGACACTCTTCCCGTGTCTGCTGTGTTATCTGCCCGCGAAGGGCTGCGTGAAAGCGTGTAACTCGTGCCACGACCGCGTGAAGCGGCCTGGATGCCGCTGCAAGAACTCTAACACCGTTTACTGCAAGCTGCAGAACTGGAACCAGACGCCTGGACACGCGCCGGGAAAACCGTCCTGAGAAACTATGCGTATTTCTTTAGCTGAAAATAGCTGGATTTGCTGCTGCTGCAGGATGCGGAAATTGCAAATAGGGCGGGGACATGTGGGAGGAGTTATGTTAATGAGCGTCAGATAACGGAAGAACCACTCATTTGATTTCTAAAGCTGGCTGCGTTCCACTCCACTTTTTTTCGAGAACTTCTCTAAGCAAGTCCCTTTTGCCATTTTTCACTTCGTAAAGTGGACGAGGGATGATTTTGACAACGGGAGCAAGTCTGCTTCATATGACTACAGTTATGATTGATCATAATCATCCCCATCACAAACGACTCGACACTCTTAAAAATAAAGATGCTTCGTAATGCTGTAGAAAATCCAGATGGTTCCATAAAGAACATCTGAAGAGCCTTCTGTTTCACCAAAGCTTCTTTGTGATGGAAGTCTTCAGATTATAATTCAAGCACCTTTGACTGAATTATTTTTGAGAGTGTATAGTATATAAAATATATATTTAACATTTATAACAGCTCAAGAATTCCATATCTATATATATATATATATATATATATATATATATATGTATGTATATGTATATATGTATGTATATATATATTTGTATGTATGTATATATGTATATGTATATATGTATATATATGTATATATATATAAATATATATATATATATATAATGAGAAGCTGTAGTGGAACGCAGCCGCAGTGTTTGCCTTACCTGACCGTGTCCAGCTACTCTCTCTCACGCCACGGTGCTTTGAGACGCCTCCAAACCTGTGAAGGACTTCGTGATATGTAGCTGTTATCAGATCTACAGGCCGTCTTTCCTTCAGAAACTGTCTGTTCGTTCTCATGTAAAGATGTATGTTCAAGAGGGATTTACGGCTATTTTTAAAAGGTGACGTTAAGACTGTTAAATCTTTTTTTTTTGTCGTTGTTGTTGATGTTGTAAAAAAAATATTTATTATGTGAAGCTCTATTATTTTATGATATTTATTGCAAAGGACAGATTTACTCGTGTCTGACTATAACAAAATATCAACACTTACTGCAACATGAAAGAATGGAGAAACAGATGGAAACATGTTAACTTTAATGCAAAAATATACAAGTTAATGCAAAACGCTCTTGTTTGGTGTCTCATTTCTTCTGGAGGAAGCAGCTGAGAGTTAAACAAACTGAAGTTGCATTCATTGTTAAATGTGCATTGCATAAATTAGAAATAAAGATGTGCTTGAATGCAGGACAAGATCAGATTGTGTGTGTGTGTTCACCTGGCCACCTGTGTGAGGCTCGTAAAGTCTCTCTCTTTGTCTCTTTTATTGTGTGTTTCCTGCTGTCAGGCGTTTGTGAGCTGTTGGTTTCACCCCCGACGCCTCCTGAGCTGCTCTGAAAACCTGTTTTTGCTTTAGAATTAAATCTATGTTTGGACTAAAAGATTAAAATACTGAACGCAGGATTATCTGAACTCGGAGGTTTTCAATCAAATATGGATCTAAAAGTTCACAATCAACCCCAAAAACAAAAAGACATAAGAAATGCATAAAGACATTTTGTTTTTAGGGTGATTAAAATTTTTGATAAAATTTTTTTGACAAACTTTGAAGCATAAATGTAAATGCTTAATTATTTAAAAGTCATAGACTTTGTCGTTCTGAATTTAATATAGGCAGTTTTTAAATGAATAAAAAACATTTAAATTAGTGTTTGTGCCATCGGTAGCAATCATGAAAATACAATTACAGTAGAGAGAAAATTGCCTAATATTTTGTGAATTTGTTTATATTAAGGTTTTGAATATCAGGTCAGAAATTTAACCCCAAATTAAAACATTTTTTAGCCAAATTCTCTTTACTGGGATGCACTAAAAATATATTTAAATGGTAAAGCGTTTATAAATCCTGTTGTTCTAAACTTGTTTTCAATTGAGATTAAATATATACCAGGAATAAAACTGATATTTCATTATAAAACAATGTTGCACTGGGTAAAAATTCTAAAAAGCCTAAAATAAGATTCATTCATTTTCTCTGTTTAAATATATATATATTTTGTAGTGAAATCTGACAGACATGTTGTTTGTGAGATAAAGCACTGAAATGTTTTATTTGCTGGAAATCCCTAAACTGCAGGAAGTGTGTGTGGGGTTTATGTGTGTGTTAACAAGGAAGTAGCAGCTCAACAGACAACAGGCATTAAGAGCAAAACACTCTTCCAAATGGAGTCGTTAAGTGTGTGTGTGTGTGTGTGTGTGTGTGTTTGCTCTCTGCAGGAATGCACCTTTTGTTGTGAATTGCTTTGTGGATTAGTCGCTGTCTGTTTCCTGGACCTTCAGAGAAGTGTGAGGCTCCATTTGGCTCTGATCGCCTCACAGGACTCCGTAAAACACACACACACACACGCAGGGCTTTTGTTCAAGGAAATGTAAAGCTGTTTTTAATTGATTATAAAAGGAAACTCTGATGTGTTTGCTCCTGAACTCTCATTTAACACTTCTTTCCGCCCGAGGTTGACATGACTCGTCACAGATGATGATCAGATTAATCCCAGCAAGGGTTTGTGGTTTGGTTCATTTGCATTCATGATCATTTATTAGTCAAAAGCAGGCACTTTTACAAGGTTTTTCTGTTTTTTCTTTTAGTTATAAAACAACGATAACTGAAAAAAATTATCGGAAAAATGAACTGAAATAAAATGTTCAGAATTTAATTATTAATTTAATGCATTACTAGTTAGTCATTATTTGTGACATTCAGTCATTTCTGAGTGGATTTATTTACTCTATGCATTTATTAAAAAGCAAGCTTTGGTTACACAGCTTTGTTTTTTGTTAAGCTAAAAATTTTCCAACTTTACTGTCCAGTATTTATTAGTTGCCAGTTTAGTGTCTTTGTAAATGTTTTCACTTAACTTAGTTTCTCAGTGAAGATAGTCTTGAGCACTGCTTGATTTCTGCGGATCTGAAGTCATTTAACAAGCAGGAATAATCTGCACTTCAGCAGTTTGGCTTGACTTCTTTCTCTTTATTTAAGGGTAGTTTGAAAGCGTTTATTGGTTTGATTATTGTTTATTGGGGCGTTTGAACCGTCAGCATTAATAAATAATAATAATAATATTTCAGTGCTGTGGTGGTTTCCTCAGGCTGTGTTTACAGTAAGATCCTCTTTCCCCATCTCAAACATACACACACACGAGACAGTCCTACACGTATCAACATGCATGGAAATCACTGTGAGTCACAGAGGAAACACACACACACACACACACATCTGAAACCTCACAGGAAAGCTGAAACCACTCTGTTCCTAAAAAACACTTTTCACGGTTTCCTCTGAGCTTAAAAATAGTCTCGGACCCTCCCACAGGAGTGTGTGTGTATATATATATATATATATATATATATATATATATATACTGTATGTGTGTGTGTGTGTGTGTAAATAACTTCTTCAGTCTTCAGCTTGAGGTGAACGCTGATATGTGATGATACAGGTGTCTATGTGTTGTTTCTGATTGTGTTTTTTGCAGCAGACGCGTCTTGAGCGTCTCTTGAGCTGGTGTGTGTGTGTGTGTGGTTCCCTCGGCTCTTTGTGATGGTTGGGTTGAGAGTGTGTGATCTGTGCTTTTCATCATGTCACACTGATGGAGCGCTGATTGATTTCTCATCAGAGCAGGAAATGTTTCACAGGATTAAACTCTGACTGAGGTCGACCTGGCAGGAGACGTGTGTGTGTGTGTGTGTGTGTGTACTTGTATAGCTATCTTCATGAGGTGCCGGTTTGAGTTTTAGATCATCAGAGTGAGGAAAGTGTCCGGTCCTCACTTTCTGAGAGCTCTTTAAAGACCCGTTTGAGGGTCCAGACTTGGTTTTAGGGGTCAGGTTATAGCTGGGTAAAGGGTAGGTTTAGGTTCAGGGTTTAGGTAAAGCACTTAGTTCTGATGGGTAGGGTTAGGGTCAGGAGCTAGAGATTACATTGAGTCAATGCATGTCCTCACAGAGATAGCTGTACAGATTTGTGTGTGTGTGTGTGTGTGTGTGTTTGCTGTCTGTTCTGCTTCATCTGAACCTCATGGGAGAGTTTAGAGTCTCTGGGGAGCCATTAACACACACACACTCTGAATGTATGCATATGTGTGTGTGTGTGTGTGTGTTTCACAGCACTTCCTGTTGGATCAAACGCAAGAGTTTAACAGGTTTAACATGGCATTAATGAAGCTGCTGATTTGAATGAGAAAGGCTGATATTAACACACTGTGCTTCTCTTTTCTTGTCACTTTTATTATGTCACAGACAACCAAAAGATTAGACTGTTACACTAAAACTACTTTTTGCTAACTGAAATCCTGAAAAATTAACTAAACTAAGATAATATTATGAAAAGAAATATAGATATGTTGCCTTGGCAATGAACTCAAGTAAGTTTCAGTTGAAGCACAAAAACCATGCTTCATAATAATATTATTTTGAAAGAACAAAACCCTTTAATGAAATAAATAATATAAAATATATAAAACATAACTGTATATTAATAATATATATAAATAGCACAGCATGTAAGTAGTTATACAACACTACACATTTCATATTTCTTTTGCCCTTTAATATTTTACTGACATCTAATTAAAGTAAAATACACATAGTTTTAAACAAGAATTATAGATTTATAGATAAATAATCCACCAATATCAGTCAAAATCACCAATATTCATATTACATTAATTCCAATTCTGTTGAATATTGATTTATTTAAAAGATTTAGTTATTATATTTTAATATCTTTATTCCTGATTGTATTTATAGCAACTCTAATCTAATATGAAGATATTATAAAGAAATAATGTGTGTTGTAAGCAATGTAAAAATCACTGTATAAATATGAGTATATTAGTAATATCTGCTCCTCACAGTGAGATGTTTGCTGTAAAATCATTAGCACTAACTGTATTTCTATAGTTATGCTTGAGTTTTGAGACGATCCAAAGCGAAGGCCAATCTAAGATCAAATGATTTCCTGCTCAGCTCCAAGACTGGAGTGGGATTCACTCTAGAAAGAAAAACACATTGATTGAATATTCTCCTGTCGTACGGACTGATGAATGTGCTTCTGTGTGTAACATCAGCAGAGAGGAGGCGTGATTGAGGCTTTCAGGTCCTCATGAGAAAAACTGCAACACAGTTTCAGAGCCACTCGGATCTTCATCAACAGTGATTCATTCAGCCTCAGGTTCATGAAGATCACACATTTTAGTGAAAGTGAGTGTTAACATGCTTCTAAAACACTCTTGAACCAGATACGACGAGGAGTCAGAGATGCAATCAACTGAAGAAATAGTTTGTAGTTTCATCAGAAGTCAGCTTCAGCGGTCTCCATGGGGTTCTGCTAACACCTTACATGCACTTACATGCATACATTGCAAAAATATATATACAATTCCATCAAATTTACAGTAAAAAAACAGCAGCTGTGGTTGCCAGAATCTGACTGTAAAAAATATAACATTTTAGGTTTTGCAGTTTTAAGTTAAATTTAACGTTAAATACTGTAATTTCAATAACTGATATAATGTTCACTGTAAAAAGAAAATCTGTAAGATTTACGGTAAATACTGGTAGCTGCGGTTGCTAGAATAAAACTGAAAAATACGGTAACAATATTTTTTGTTTAACGGTCTTATGTTAAATTTACAGTTAAATACCGTAATTTCTAATAAAAAAATAAGTGATATAATATTTGTATACCGACCTATTAAAGCACTGAAATCTGTTTTGTACTTTTGAAATGCGATGATGAACCAAAGCCAATCACTTGTAGCTTTTAAATATGAACATTTATAGAAGGAGCTCAGAGTCATTCACACAAACACCATCATGATGACACTTACTGAAATATGCAATAAACATTAATTTAACAACATTATATTTAACACACAACCCTAATAAACACAACTAATAAAAAAAAATAAAAAAACATCAAATTCAAACAAAATTTTAAATACAATGCAGGGAATTCTGGGAATATCAGTTTATGTTTTTTCCCTGTAATTTTGACAGAAATTTACCGTTAACCGTTTATCCATAACAGCTGTTATTTAACCATAACCATTTTCAGTTTTTTACCATTAAAATTACGCTAATTTTTGCAGTGTACTCTTCCTGAGATCCCGATGACATCACTAAGGTTGTCAACACATAGGTAAACTTAGAAAATCTCCACAGGGATGTAAACATTTTAGAAATATTTAGACAACATCCTCAGAACAAAAAAATGCATATTTATTAACCATATTCAACAATTCAACAAAACTGCACCCAAGAAATATATATTTTTTTTCACTTTGGTTAATTTAGTCAAATGGTAAATAAACTGATCACAAGAAAAGCATGTATTTTTCTGGGATGGGTCAGAGCCTCGCTCACCTCACAGAGACCACACATACACCTGTACACTAGGATCAATACACTGCTTTTACAAAAACTCATATTTCCAGTGCCTATGTGTGTGCGTGTGTGTTCATGTTAGTATGTGTGTGAGGTAGTTTGCACATCAAAGCTCTGGTTTCCCGTCTTCTCTGCTGTTGATTTAGCTCTCGCTCAGAGATGGAGAGAGTTTGAGAAACGTGTAAAGAGTTGCAGGCCGTCTACTCACACTCCTCCTTTTCATCTTCTGCTCTCTTTCTTCTGCACGTCTTTGAACTGAAACCCTTTATGTAGGAATAAACGCCCTCAGAAACAAGTAGAGAGGATAAACATGTGCTTCCAGACCCCCCAAACACACACACAAATGCAATTGTTTAAATAGTTTTATTATTTACATTTCAGTTGTCGTAATAATAAGCTGCACATGGCAGAATTATTAATATTTCAGGTGTTGTGTCTGAATGTCTTAAATGCACATATACACTCGTTCCTCACAGATACTGCTAAGACCTTGAAGAACTGTCACTTTAAGAGCTAAATACTGTATTTCCAGTACTTTTCACTCATGTTTTCTATAGATGCTTAAGCCTCGTTCACACCAAGCACAATAACCATAACAATAAAGATATATAATTCTGAAAATCGTTCGGAGAAACAATATCTTTGGAATAACTTTCAGAATCATTTTTTAGTTATTCTTAATAATTTCCACACATTTTCTAATAGCATGCGTCATATTGTCAGAACTCCACACACAAATCAAAACACACACACACAATGGGCAAAACCATTCAATTCTCCTGCAATTGTATTTTGTTTTCAAATGACACACACAATCCATCAGATGAATAGACATTTATAAGAACCAGATGTGCTGAATGTAAAACACTATGACCATTCATCATAACGACTTACCGTAACAATATTAATGAAATAATTAAATTAAATAAATATATTAGACATTTATATGTATGATCACATAATCCAACATCATCAATGAGATTCACTGATATTGATCAAAATATATCAGTTGTGTTTTATCCTGTAGTTTTATCCTTTTTTATCTCTGTGTTTTGACCAAGTTAACTCTGCGTTCTGTGTGTGTGTGTGTGTGTGTGTGCGTGTGTGTGTGTGTGTGTGTAAGATAGAAAGAGAGAGACAGAGAGAGAGAGAGAGAGCGAGGGCAAGTCACATTGAGTTTGTGAAGTGGACTGGAACAACAGGCAGGAAGGAAGCAGTAGTGCTTATTGTGTGACTGACAGGACCTCCGCTCTTAATGACTGAAAGACGTTCTGCCACACATACACACACACACACACACACACACACATTCGCACACATATTTTCCAGCTTAACTGATCACAGCTACACAGAACCTTTAGTCAGTGCTTCTATAAATTATTACTTTTTAAGTTTTATCATATTACATGTCATAAAGTATCGTTCTCATTTGTTAAAAGATCAAGCAGAAGTTATGAACATGATGTGGTTTCAGTCAGATTCAGTTTTTCTGAAATTTGGACCACACATTTATTTCATCCCTCAGAGTTTTCTCAAATGTTTGTCATGTTTGAATTCTTCCCTGCTTCAGTCTATTACATCATTCTCTTCCTCTCTGAGTGGTTCTGGAGCCAAATAAACACAACATTATGATGGTCATAATGAATAATGTGTCAGTTCACCTTTTTTGTCCCAACTTTAAGTACATATGTGTAAAGATTTTTGAATAAAGATGCATTTACTCAACTTCACGGTACCTTAATTTTAGAATAGCACCAACAATGCAATGTTTTTAATTTTAATTTAATTCTACATTTATTTGTACAGTACTTTTCTAGATCACAATGCTTCATGGCCTAATAGATAGGGAGTTGAACTTGTAATCCAAAGATCATGGGCTTGAGTCCCATGTTCAGCAATGATTGTGGATCAATACCATGACTGAGGTGAGGTGGGACTCTGAGGGCTCACGAACTGGAGCAGGCTCTGGAGTGAACTCCGTAGGCTAACAGACTGGAATAGGCTTTGGAATGGACTTTAAATGCTCATGGACTGGAGCAAACTCTGGAGTGGACTCTGAGGACTCACGAACTGGAGCAGGCTCTGGAGTGGAATCTGAGAACTCACGGACTGGAATAGGCTCTGGAGTGAACTCCGTAGGCTAACGGACTGAATAGGTTCTGGAGTGGACTCTGAGATCTCAAGGACTGGAGCGGGCTCTGACGATTCTCGAATTGGAGCAGGCTCTAGAGTGGGCTCTGGGGATTCTTGGACTGGATCTGCCTCTGGCGTGGATTCTGAAACTGGTTTCTGGACCCCAAAATAGAAAGTCTCAATGGGGTCCTCAAAGCAGATAGCTTGGGTGGAGCAGACAAGGCAAGGAGCCTTGGTAGAGCCGGCAGAGCAAGGAGTTTAGGAGAGATTAAAGAGCGGACTGCTCAAATTTTGGAGCTACTGGATTGGAATCCTCCTGGACCATCAAACTCAAGACCATCAGAGTCAGGCCCTCCAGGACAACCAGACTCGAAACCATCAGAGTTGGGTCCTCCAGGACAACCAGACTTAAAACCATCAGAGTTGGGTCCTCCAGGACAACCAGAGTCGGGTCTTGGACTTGTGTGAGGGTACTTTACCTTACCCTCACTCCGTAGCTGCAAGTATCTGGCAAAGTTTCAGAAGTCCAGAGACTTCACCTGTTCCATCTCCCACTGCGGTAGGGGTTCATCTAAGCAAAGACTAAAATGTTCTTAAGGTCTATGCAGTGAACTCCCAACTTCTATACCCCAGTCAGTGACGAGAGAAGAATTCCAAATATCAATAGAGAAGAAAAAAACAAACAAAGATGCTGAATCTTACTAGTGGCTGTATTGTTCTGTCACGGATACACAGTACGAAAGATCCATTTGCAATAAGTTATTTTTAATTAAACTCAAAAAGATGAAATCTAGAACAAAAGACAGAGCCATTGGAGCAGAACACACAGTGACATAGACAACAATACAGCAACTTAATACAAACTAAACCGAGTATATCTAGAGTAATGCTTAATGGATAATGACAGGTAGGTGGAAGTGATCAGACAGCTGTAAACAATGACAATTATGGGTGAATTAAGGATGTGGGAGACAGTCAGGTACATACAAACAAAACTACAAAAATCGCCCTCTTGTGGCCACTTCTGACATGTGCATGATATTCTTTCAATTATACATTATATTTACATTTATTTATTTAGCAGACGCTTTTATCCAAAGCGACATTATATAGTCATACAAACTCTTTGTGAAATCACCACCAATTGTTAAAAGATATAAAATCATTAAAAAAAGAAATAAAATAATAAGTAAATGTTAAAAGAATAGCAATAAATGCAACATAAAATACAAAAACAAAACAAAACAAAAAATAAATGTAGGTTTTTTTTTAATCAAATCATTAATTTTTTTCCCATTATTACATTAAATAATTTATTTAAACACACACACGCATATATATATATATATATGTTATAGGGCCAGGACTCGATTAAAAAAAATAGTCTAATTAATTAGAGGCTTTGTACTAAATTAATCGAAATTAATCGCATATAAATATTTGACCCGAGAACAGGGAGAAGTACGTTTTTTTCATATGGGTTTTTAGTATAACATTGAATAATGACTGAATACATAACCTTAAGCAACAAAATATTGTTTATTTTTGTTCAACCAAGTCCAACAGACCAATATT
>JAUCNO010001932.1:0-16116 GCA_032353835.1 Enteromius viviparus
TTTGTGGGGACAATTGGTCCCCACGAGGATATAAAAACAAAAACACACACACACACACACACACACACACACACACATTGATATCCATTTGTAACCTTGACATGGTCATATATTTATATTCATATACTCATTTATATTCATATAATATTTATATATAGTTATATTCATATATGGTGTACTGTACATTATCAGCAGCAAACATAAAAATAAAATATATTTTTTAATGAATTTTAATTAGGAAAACTGTCAATAATGCAAAATATTGTGTACATAATCTCTTATTAATTATTAATTTATTCATGAATATATTTAATTAATTAATTAATTTAAACATAAAAATATACAATAGAATATTAAAAGATAAAAAATAATATTAATATACCAAACATTTAAAACGAGTGTAAATATGTTCATAATTATAATACTTATAATTAATTAATTCGAAATAATTTAAATCATACAACATTATATATTAGTCCAATTATATATAATAATTATATAAATAATTAAAATGATAAAACAATACATATATAATTCTAATTATATAGTATAATAATAGTGTATTTATTACGGTAATTATATTACTTTAGTTATATATTTAATATGTAATGTTTTAAATATTTCATGTATTAATGTTTTAATATTTCATGTATTAAATATATTGGTTATTAAAATATTTTTGTCAGAATGCACAAATACAATTGATTTGGGTGTGCAAGGCACTAAATATATATTAAAATAACACTAAAAATGTTTTAATAACAATTATATAGTTAAGTCACTTTTATTTATATAGCGTTTTTGACAACATATATTGTGTCAAAGCAACTTAAAAAAAAAATCAAATAGAAAAACTGTCAATAATGCAAAATATAGTGTATATGATATCTTATTAATTATTAATTTATTAATGAATATATATTTAACACACTGAATTAAACCACATACACAAACATTTTGTGTGTAGAGTTTGTAATTACTATCTAGTGTTTATATCACAGCACAAGTTTGTTTTCCACATCCTCTGACTCTTATTTTAGTTCTTTTGTGTTTCCAGGAGACTTGAACAGGCACAGGAAACATAAACATCAGGTTGGTTTTGTTTGTACAGGTGTTGCTGACTTTAGTTCGGTGTAGAAACGAAACAGGTGTGCTCTCAATGGAAAGGGGCACATACACTGGCTGTTTGACAAAGAGAAAGTGCGCAAATGGCGTTAAAGCAACAAAAAACGTTTATCCTAGTAATCCCATGTAAACCATAAACCATCGACTGCTCACTTTCAGCTGCAGTTTATTTTCAAATAAGAAAGTGTGTAATAAAACAAAGGGGCGTAAAGGTAACTGTCCCAATAATGCCAAAATGACTTTGTTTCATTCGGCCGCAGTAATTGCTTTGAAAAAAGTAAATCAAGTCAGTTGCTCGGAGTCCACACGTACTCGCTATAACATCCAATTATTTCGGCTCTCAGAAGAGCACTCCAGTTTCCATTCCTCTAATTGTCAGGCATGTGTCGTCCTGCGCAGCGGTGCATTCTGGGAGCTGTTAGGAGACAGGTGAAAGGCTCTCTGAGGGATTCGATGAACCGCACGCCGCAGCAAATCACAGAAACTTCCAGAAAGCTGAGAGCACAAAGCAGAGAGGTCAAGGACAGCTGACCTGAACCAAACAGATGATGATGATGATGATGAAGATGAGCACTAACTGAGAGAGAGAGAGAGAGAGAGAGAGAGAGAGAGAGAGAGAGAACTCATTGAATGCTGGGGAAGCCACTTTGAAACTGCTGTGAATGTACTCATTATGATTACGAGATATACTGTATAATAATTTTGAGTAAATCATCAACTTTACCTCATTTATGCTATTTAATGTGCTTTTATTTACTATTTCCAATTTATTAAAACTACTTGGAAACAATGAGGATTTAATATGATTTACAGTTGCTTTAAATACAACTAATTAACTAAACAAAATATAGCAATAAACATCAGTATATAATTTCTTTTTTAATGTATAAATAATATTTAAACATTTAGCTTTACATCACAGGAAAACGTATATATTTGAAAACTTCTATTATAAATAATACATATTTTAATAAATAATAATGCATGTATTATTAAATAAATAATTAATTATTATTAGAGTTTTAACTATATATCTTTTAATCAAATAAATGCAGCCTTGGTGTTGCATATAGAAAGGTGATTATGTATTTTCTGGACAAAATATTGTTTTATTGAAAAAATGTATTTAATGTAGCAACTGCTTTATACTAACAAAATATAAATACGGTAAGTAATATAAAGAAAAACAATATTATTATACCACACATTCTTAATATAATACTGCACATATATATATATATATATATATATATACACACACATTTATATTACCCTAATCCTTTACTAATGTTATTAAATTAATGATTATTGATTAATTTAAATTGTGTGATATGTATAATACAGTATACTATTTTAAATACATAACAAAAAATATATATATTATATATAAAATATAAATATTATTATACCATGTATATGTAAAAAAGAATTAGCTTATGAATATGCTACATGCTTATATATTTTATTCTATAAATGATTATATTTAAATTATTAATAAGCACTGCCAAATAATTAATAATAAATAATAACATTCAAAGTTTTTTTTGTTTACATAATATATATATATACAGTATATGTGTGTGTGTGTGTGTGTGTGTGTTTGTGTATTTTTATTTGTGTATTGTATATTTATACATAAATTATATAATTATATAAATCACATAACT
The DNA here is from genome assembly GCA_032353835.1 of Enteromius viviparus. Lineage (NCBI taxonomy): Eukaryota > Metazoa > Chordata > Actinopteri > Cypriniformes > Cyprinidae > Enteromius > Enteromius viviparus. The sequence continues at coordinate 2,793 of JAUCNO010001932.1, forward strand.
GTATGTGTGTGTATTCATATATACACATAGTAAATATAAACAGCACATACATATATTATGTAAACACATTTTTACATAATTACTTACACATTTTTACAAATATTACTTAATAAAAAATTATTGATTATTTAATTACTTAAATTAATTTAAATTATCATAAATTTTAATATGTATACGTTTAAAGATTTTCCAGTGCATTTGAGTTGTTTTTGTAATAAAGATCTTCTATGTTCTTCTTCAACACTGCATCTATCAGAGCTGAACCTGGAAGGAGGATGTCCTTAAACCCTGAACGATGTCACAGCACCTTCCTCATCAACACCTCCTCGTCTTCTCCAGACATCAGCTCGTCTCCTCATTATCATGTCATTATTTCTCCGTATGACTCCAGAAATGCCTCGTTTGGAAAATCACGCAAGTATGAAACATCACTGGCTTTACCTCAAGGCTCCTCCATGACCTTGCCCAATATAGCTACGACCTCTTCTTTACTGTGTCCATGTGAAGCATCTGGGGACGTTAGTCCCCGCAGCACTCGTCGTGTGTGTGTGTGTGTGTGTGTGTGTTCGCTCCTCAGGCACTCTCCTCACTGTCCTGTCTATAGAAATAACTCTGTTCTGCTCCTCGTCACTGAACACACTCCAAACTCCCAGCGACAGCCCACCCTTCCTGCATCAAGGCCGTCCCAGCAGCTAACATCAAGAAAAACTGCGCTGTCAACACAAAACAACATAAAAGTTGCCCTTTCAAAACCAAGAGAGGTTAAAGTAAACATCTCCAGAATCGACAACGGCTGGCAGTGCCATACAGTGATGGTATTTGATGATAATACCATCGTACTTTGATCAAAACTGATGTACTACGATACTAACATGCTGTATTCCAATGTAGTTCCAAGAAAAATTAAAATTGTTGTTACGAATACGAAAACACAGAAAATCAAACCTGATGGGAATTTTTTAGTGTGTAAACGTGACTATTTTCTAACGAGCGAAAATTTCGGACAAGAGCTTTGGACTTTGCGAGGAGTTTACTATTATTTGTTCTAATTTGTAAAATTCTGATTATTTAATTGATTTGAATCTAAATTCTAAGGGTTTCAATTATTAACTTTGGGTAAAGCTTATAAAAATAATGATTTTGAGTTTGAGATCACACAGAGGCCAACTACGCAATGCAACTATAATCTAGAAGAAAAAAACATGCATTAAGAGCAGGGGCGCTTTATGAAGTTGAAGATCAAACTTATTTTTTCTTATGGGAAACAAGTATGTTCTCAAGCATCTGAAGGGCAGTAGAAAAAGAAATACGATGCATTGGCAAAATAAGAAAAATGTAAAGGTTTCAAAAGTTTTCACCCCCGGCTCTTAATGCATGGTTTCATCTTCTGGAGCATCAGTGAGCATTTAAACCCTTTGCAATAGTTGCATGAGAGTCCCTCAGTTGTCCTAAGTGTGAAAAGATGCATCTCAAAGCTATATAGACAATGTTGGAAAGGGTTCAAAATGCACAAAAATGCTGGAAAACCAAAGAATTTGTGGGACCTGAAGGATTTTTCTGAAGAAAAACAAACAAGTGACTCATGAACAACTATCAATAATAAAGTATTAGAATCACAGGGATGTAAACTTTTAAACGCGGTCATTTTTTTAAACTCAACTATTATTTTTTTGAGTAGACTGTAAATGTCTTTTCTGTGAAATATCTTATTCGGGTCAGTACTAAATATTTTAGTAAAATAATTAACATTCGGTTAAACATTTTACCTTAACTGTATATACAAAAAAAATACAAATAAATATATAAATAAATAAATAAATAAATCATTTAAAAAAAATATATATATTTACCTGATAAGCCTTTTAGGTTTTAGAAAAAAATAAATACATTTTACCAATAAATACATGACAGGTGCCATAACAATACCATGTTTTTGTTGTATCACCAAAGTAGAAGTTTACTATGTTTTCAGTCATTTCATATAAGTAATTCATAGATTTTAAATGTAACGTAAAAACACATTAAAATATATTTTATCTTTATATCAGCAATATATATATATATTAATAGAATCTTAACCATGCCTACCATTCTAGCCTCTTCATAAAAATAGCATGGTACACAATTAATATGGTAATAATATCACAATTATCAGAAAAATTACAGTGGTTAGTTTGTAGTAACAGTGAACTAATAAACTAAAATGAAGCCAAGAACAAAGAGCATTTATGTTGATTGTTTACTTTGAAGAGGAATCTGAGCTGAAAGGCTGTGTTTTTGTTTTGTCTGATGTTATTGCTTTTATTGTGTCTGCAAACATGCCGCTATTTATTTCTACTGGCACACATTTCGTTATTTTTTGACACAAAAGCCAAAAGCAGAGATCAAAAGATCAAAAGCAAGTGAGAGTTGATCTTCAGGGCATGAACACATCATTAACATGCTTGCACCTGAGCCTGACCTTCAAGGTTAAAAACACACACATAAACGAAAAAGCAAAAACACGCAGAAGCGGGTATAGTGAGGTTTATAGGTCATGCTTACAAAGGAACACACACACACACACACACACCTGTCTGTTTCAGTGTGTCAGTGTTCAGCAGGTGTCACATGATGTCAAACAGTATGTGGCTGATCCAGGCAGATCAAACCTGCAGGTCCACGCATCCAGAGCTGATGCCGTCTTGGAAACACAGGAGCTGCAGGACATGAATAAAGGGAAAGATGTGTGTGACTGGAATTTTAGTTGTACATAGATAAATAATACAGGATTTTGTTCATATAGTATATATAATACTATACCTCACTAAATCAACAGTATGACACAATACACAATTTAACATTTTCATTTTTATTGTTTATATCATATGAAAAAAAGGATTTTTATAAGTTTATAAAAAATCTATTTTGTGATCTAAATTAAATTAATTACAAAACATTTTTTAAACAACTGTATGCTATAATTTTCACATTTAAAATTATTAATACTGATAAAATACTACAATTATATCACAAAATATTAGTAATTATAAATAAAATGATATAAATGTGTATAAACATTGTATTAATAATACAATTATAATTTAATTAAAGATCAATTTTATCATTTAAATATTTTTTATTATTAATATTATAAATGCTATAACAATATAATGAATATATAATGTTATTATATCTGTAAAATCTTTTTAGTCATATTAATATTGTACAAATACAATAAAATTTACATATATACCCAATTAGAGTGTATTGTATTAGTTAATATCTATTAATAATAATAGTAAATGTAATATGTGTTTGTAAAAAATTACAATTACTAGCAATAATTTATCTAAAAAAATTTATTATGTGCTACTATTTTACTAGTCGATAATAATATTATTTTGTTTTGCATATAACATATTACATTTTACATACTGCAGCCAATGAACATAACAGTAGTCATTCCAACATACTGTAGGCTATAGAAAAATATTGAACAAACTACAATATGTAAAATATGAGACTACGCCGTAAAATTTGGATACAAGAAATACAATTAATAATAATAAAAAATAAAGAAAGAAAAGTAAAAGACTATGAGACAATCATAAAATTAGTTTAAAAGATATAGACCTAGTCTATTTCACATCACAGCTGTTACTATTTTGTTTACGGTATATTTAGGGAAGAACTGACCAATCAGCTTTCAAGGCCAGAGCTAAGTAAGTAATAATAAATTGTTTGCATATGCAACATCTTAGAATTCCAGTATATAGTCCATTTGTTATCTTTCACGCTACAGTAATTAAGCAGCCTACACATACACAATAAAAAGGCTAGTTTTAAAGACAGCTTTCAGCAACCCCCAACTGTCCATCCCAGAGCTTTTTTTAATTTAGATCTCCAATGAAGATTTCGGGGCTGGGAGAAGCGAACAGCTGTGTTTCTGCCCTGATAAATGACTCATTTAAATGAGTTTCATTAACGATACGTAGGAGTCTTGTTGAGCGCTGCGATATGTTTTGATGTACAACAGCCGTTATGACAGCAGGGGTTTGTGCGGCAGTCCGGGAGTTAATGGAGTCAAATGGAAATTATCTGATGGCTAAGACATCTCTGAATGTAAATCTCCCTTGCATATTGAAGTCAGGCTCGTCGTATGTCGTCCGGCTAGCAAATTATTCTTTCTATATACACAATAGAAACCAAATTACCTCATAAAAAGGAGGTGGAGGAATAAATTAATTCCTTGGCATTGATATCTCCTCATGCTAGGCTGAAATCACTAGCGTGTGACTAAGGGTTTGACGATGTGGCCTGAGCTGCGACCAGCTTTTCCGGTTTCTGTGCTGCTTAATTTGAGGGCTTGGGTGGTGGAGGTTTCAATGAAGGATTAAATGAAGCTAATCCCATTTCAGATCTGCGCAAACAAACACACCAAAGCAAAGCCCTGCCCGAGGCAAACCGAGACACATGCTTTAAACTTACAGGTACAGATACTGTCACGAGTGCTAGTTAACCGACAAAATAATAATTATAGTTTTGCCTCTAAAGCTATAAGTTCATGCTAATTTAGCCACAACAAAGTAGTTGGTGCCTAAATAATGTTTCACATATAAAATTACGCTAAATGTGGTTTCTATGAAGACGGAATATGACATCTGAAGATTTAGCTATAGAAGCTACGGCTAAATCATGCTAGTTCAGCTACAATCACATAAAGTAACCGGTAACCCTTAAAAAATAATGTTTCATTTGTAAAATCATGGTTAAATCAACATAAGGCTGGTTTCTATAAAACACAATGTGACATTTGGAGATTTAGCTACAGCTAGTTTAGCTAATCACAAAGTAGTGGGTAGCAGTTTTACAATTACGTTTCATTTATAAAACCATGGTTAGATCAACTTAATTATGGTTTCTATAAAAATAAAACATGTTATTTGGAAATATAGCCTTTGAAGCTACAGAGTTTATGCTAGTTCATGCTAGTTTAAGCTATAGCTATTTTATAGCTATAGCTATTTTGTTGCTATAGCTAAATCATGCTAGTTCAGGTACACTTAGCACCGGCTAACCTGGTGTTTCACTTGTAAAAACCAAAATTGATGTAATTGGTTTCTAAAAAACGAAATACAATATTTGGAGATTTAGCTATCTAGTTCAGCTTAATTTTAGAAGTGGGTAGCACTTTACAATTATGTTTTTTATTTATAAAATCATGGTGGTTTCTATAAAAATGAAGCATATTGAAAATATGGCCTTCGAAGCTACAGATTGAATCCTAGTTTGTGCTAGTTCAGCTATTTGTAGCTATAGCTAAATCATGCTAGGTTAGCTACATAACAAGTAGCCGGTAACACTTTATAGTAATGTTTCATTTGTAAATGAATTACAAAAAGGAATTTTTATCTTGATTAAATCAATGTAAATGTTTTTCATTAAACAATATATGATAGTTGAAAATTTTGCTTCTAAATCTACCGCTAGTTCATGCTAGCTACATTTTACTTCTTGTAGTTTGTAATACTTTGCAAAATCATGGTTAAATCAACTCTGTTTTCTATACAAAATGTTTTTTCTTCAGAATATGCAATTGATTTAGTTGATAGTAAAACAAACACAAACTATTTAAGATTATCTTATGCTAACTGGAAAAGTGCATAGCGAAATGTTAACTTTCGAGTCAAGCAGAGGAAGAAAACTGATGTAGGATTTAATCTAAAACAAATTTACCTCAGATATTGCTTGCAAATTCACAAGAAAACAAGGGAATTACAAGTAACAATGATTTAAACACAGAAATTTTAAGTAGAAATAGTATTTCCTTGTAAAACTAGTACTTTACCATTTTATTCATGTAAAACATGGTAAATTATCTCTTTTTTGGTAGTGCACCTACAGAACAAACACTTTAGCGATTCAATTTTCATGCGCCGTCTTCAAGGAACAAAATGCTCCGTGCTCATGTGACTCAGCGAGCGAATTTCCATAACACGAGGTGAATTACGGTCAGAATTTAGTTCCCCTCAGAACTGAGTAGCATTTCAAAGGATGCTTATAAACCAGCAGTTGATAGCCGGCAGCTATTTCATATAGAAAATACAGCTTATCACCGAAACGCAGACCTGTACTCTTTTGCACTCGCACTTACGGCTTCTAGAAACCCTGGAGAAATGTAAATTTCCCTGTGTTAATTTAATCTGCGGCAGCGTGTGGCATTTATTCAGAAAACAAAGCAAACTGAAAGGAAAAATCTCAGATTTTATTAAAGTCTGATGTATGCCGTCAGTAAGGCAGCTCTGGGAGCAAAATAATCGATATTCATCATCACCAGTGCATTTAAAGCCACTCAAATAGAGGGGTAAAACACCAGACGACAGAAGAAAATGCTAATTTTATATATACTTTGATTACAAATCTGTCTGCCTGAAATCTTTCAGGACTAGAATAACCAAATATGTCCAGCATTGTGTTTATACACGTTTGCCTTTGCACAAACCCCACGAGCTTTAAGCTGACGCATCCATCACTGTCAGGACTAATTATTGCTCTACACTTTTCTGTGTGTCGTGCAAACATACTGCAAGCCTCTGTCTCTCTCTCGAGATCGTTCTGTCTCGTTTTGAGGTCACAACGGCCGTCTTTAGTTTTAACAAGCCCCCCTTTAATGTCTGTGACCTTAAGGGGTCACGCGGATGCATTTAAGGAGCTATATTCCACACCATTTAAGTCCACTTTTGATGTTAGTCGAGGTTTCTTGCAGCAAAAATGTCATAATTAAGTTTCACGTGAGTGTTTTCCACTCTTAGGTCTGTTTTTGCTAACAGTTTTATTATGCAAATGACCTCTGTTAGTTTGACCTTGTCTAACACTCAGAACCTGGACGCCTCATTGATTCTCTCTGAAAATGCAAGGAAGTGGAAATGCTTGAAAAATATACTACAGTTGGGAAGAAAGAAAAAAAAGGAAGAAAGGAAGGCACTTTAAAACAATGTCTAAAATTATGACAATATTTTTTGACAGTCTATTGTTGCTGTTCTTATTCTTATGGAAACAAACAAACAATTTTTTTTCATTTGTCATTAATAAAAAAAACATACTATTTTATACTACATACTATATTAACAAAATTAAGTTAACTTATTACTTAATTATTATTTATTACTTAATTATCATAGTTATGTATCATTCTTAGTAGTGATAGTAGCAGTAATAATATTAAAACAATTATTGATATTTATTTTATGACCAAAGGCTGAGGTATATTTTAGAATGTGGCTGTTGTAGTTATTATTATTATAATTTAAATATTTTTTTTTATTTTTCAATAATTTAATAAAACATAATAATAATAACAATAATAATAATACATATTTTTTCAGTCTGTTGTTATAATTGAAAAAGAAAGAAAGGAAGAAAGAAAATAAGCAGCCAACTATTTTTCATATTTTAAAAACTTTGTCATTAATTATAATCACTATTACTAAAAATATGATTAATTTAATTATTTTTACATGTTTATTATTGTTATTGAAATAATTATTAACATTTATTTTGACCAAAACTGCTATATTTTTCATCTATAATAATAATTCATCATCATATTATTTTTATTAAAATATATTTTCAATTAATTTTAAATCATATTAAATGCACTATATATATATCATTTAAAATTAATTAAAATCATTCAGCTCAAGTCTACCCACTTTACTGAAAATTTAAAAGCATGCATTAACAATTTTCCAATAAAACTAACAAAGACATACTAAAAATACCATGATATTACATGTCTTTTTAAAAACTTTAGCATGGTATTTTTAAAAAGTACCTTAAAAAACATGCAAATGCTGTACCATGGTACAGGAATATCATCTCAACATATTACAGTATTCACCAGGAATAAGGCCAAGTAGCATGGTATTAACATATGCAAGTGCTCTTTCACTGCAGCATTAATTTTATCTCTATATTTCTTAGCCGTGCACCCCTATGAATTGCCAATGTAACTTTATATTTCTACTTTCATTAAATTGTCAGCTGTACCAAGAGAAATTCACTCTCAGTTAATAAAGTTTCTTATATTACAGGCCTAAAGTTCTCCGAGGTCCACAAGGAACGGCTGTCCGCTTTGGAATCGATTCAAGACTCCTGGAACCCGGCCTGCGCTGTATTGATTCGCTGTTAATGCCGTAATGACTGTTTTGGCAGCGGATTTTAAACGGCGCTGTGGTGCTTTGGGACGTCGGTCATTAAAAACATGTTGTTTGATTAAAATCAGGAAATGTCTTTCAACTGTACAATGGTTTCAGAACAGGATCCAAATGCGAGATAGCCTAGAAATCACCTCCAAACACAACACACACACACACATGGAAACGCGACGCACATTTCCGCCACCGCTGAGGTGCGATATCGTGATGGCAGTGAGTTTGTCACGGCGGGGTGCAGGTAAGTGTGAGGATCTGTGTTTTGCTAACACATTAGCTCTGTTCCAAAACCTAGTGAGCCTTCTGTAAACAGCAGTAGAAGTATACCATTTGAAATACGCTATAGCTTTGCATATAGGGGCCTAATTTTGGGTGGTTTTGAAAAATATTCAGCCAGAATACAAATGGCTTTTAAATGGCTGTTGATTAGAGGAAGATGTAGTTAAACAGAAAAAATGTTAGTGAATCGCTAAACATAAAAGCTATTTTCGCTTAAAAATGACTAGTGCATTTCCCAGCAAAGTAAAAAGTCAAGTCACATGTAGACGTAGAAATAGCCTGGAGATGGTGTAATAGTAAGAAAAATAGTATTTAATTTGTTTTATTTAACTCGACTAACAATTTGTAACAAAAAACTCAAAGCAGCTATTTTCGATTGTTATTTAAATGTAGAATGGTTACATAAAATAATCTCAAGCAGGATCAATATACTTTAATAGTATTTAGGTTGAAAGAAATCGGCCTAAAATTACTTCTATACACAATGATATTTGATCTGGTTCATTTACATGAACTGTTCATATGAACCGATTCACAGCAATTAATAAAACTTACCTAAGCATGTAGAACTTCTGTGGTGTGAATCAGAAGAATCAGTGAATTTAACCAGTTCTTATACTTGACCTGTCTGAACTTACCAACTAAGTTGTTTTGGTTGAGTTTGATTCATTTAAATAAATCGTTTTGTTCAGAAAGTTGTGCATTCAATAAAAAAAAAAATATTTCACAGTATTACTACAGGTGCAACTTAAAAAGTCAAGCTACTGTTATCCTATAAAAAAAGGTAATTAGGCCTATACTATTAGTGTCACACAGCTAGTTGCTAACTATTTTAGTCAATTGCTTTAATTTTTGTTTATATTTTGAACTAGCTTTCATTTTTCTATTTTAGTTTCATTAACTTTTTTGTTAAAATGCTGTCAAAATTAATTGCGATTAATTGCATACAAAATAGAAGAGTAATACAGTATGTATTTACATGTCTATATTTATATTTATATTATAAATAAATATAAAGAGTCTATTTGCAAAAAATTTTAAATGTTAAAAAAATCATGTTTTTCATCGTCATGTTTTTATTGTGTTTTAGATATTTTTTTAACCTAATCAAAAGGGCCTTTTGCACTGCAAGAACTATTTCGTAATACCCAAACGAATTTGGGAACTACCCAGTTTTTCCCAAAACTAGTAACAATTTTAGTCCAGAAACTCAGTTTTGAGCAACTTAACCATATCCTAATTTAGAGTAGGGTCTAAAATAGTTCCAGGAAAACCGTTTATCGGTGAAAACGCCTTCACTCGCCATGATTTAAAACGCTGTGTAAACATTGTATCAACTTATTTCTTTTATAAGCGGTATTTACCTGAAGACTTTTTGCTTCCATCAGCCCCAATGACATGTAGGACTGCCAGTTTACTTTCAGTTCCTTCAATCGCTTGACGTATATTGACGTTATATGTCCATTGTAGCGTTTTAAATCATGGCGGGTGAGGGCGTTTTCATACGCGTTTAGTCAATCAGCTCAACTGTTTTACAAATAGACTTACTTACCGTACTCCTCCTACCATACTTACCGTATTACTCTTCTATTTTGTATGCAATTAATCGCAATTAAAATAATGAAACTCAAGAGACTCACAGCTTTAATCACAGCATCCCCCATCTTTCTGGGGTCCATTCTTTATATGTCCCTAACTACATCCAAGAACAAATCACTACGCTAACTATGAGCTCGCTATTCCGGTTCTCCGAATGCACCTGTTGTTGATGATTAGTATAGGTGGATTAAGATGTCTAGGATTATTGCGCGTTCGTGTGTTGGTTTTAAAGGCGTCATGTATGGATAATAGAAACACTGATCACAACCCCTTCGATTGGTTGCCAAAATGGCAGAAAAGTGAGCTTAATTTTTTTCTCAAGCGGAGCAAGAGGTTTTATTAAAGGGTTGAGGAGAATTTAAATTTGTTAGTGCTACCCATGCTACATGTTTCTCCTTGATATATATAATTTACATATAATATCTCAAATCTTATTTGTAGTAATTGCTCTTTTTGTCATCTTTCATGTCAGAGCCAGCAGTGGACCAGACTCATGTGACAGAAAATTACCTCTAATTATATAGACGCAATCGGGCAATAGAATTTGATTATTATTAGACATACACAGCGATTAACACACAAATGATGACTACAGCTATCCACACACACGTGTACTGTATACATATACATATGTGTGGTCATGATTCGTGAGTAAATCATTGTAGGCACTTTCTTGCAAGATAGACATGGAGAATTACTTTAATCTGATTTCTGAATCTGCTAATGAGAAAGCTGTGAAAACTGTGAGCACTTAGACTTTTTGTTTAGGCTATCCTACATTACATTATTAAATTTTTCTTCTCTTTTCTCCCCTTCTTTTCTTTTAAAGAGTATTTTGTTTTCTTGCTAATGTCAGTTTTGTGGATAATTTTTTTGTGGTATCTGTATGTTTTTGAATTTTGCAATAAAAAATAAAAACTTTCTTGCGAGATACTTATCTTTTCCCACGCGAGTCAGTCCGTGCTCTCGAGCAGGTTTACGTTAACGGACCTGTTGCTGTGACAGCAAGTCCCGGATGAGCGTTCGAAGAACCGAACGATCCAAGATCACGCGAAATCGTCAACAATCAAACCTAGCTATCTTAGTTAGCGAGGTACGAAGAACGGACCCCTGTTGTTCACGTTGTTATTCTTTGTTTTTTCTTGTTCAATGCCGTGCATAAATTATGTCGGTTTACATCACTTCTTAGAACTCACCGTCCCAGTATTTAAGTACTCTACTTTTAGTAGAAACTAAAAATGGAGTTATCTGTTTTTGCAAATAAACTCTAATATATAAACAAAGGCAAATAAATACATGCATGTGTGTATTTATATACGAAAGCCTACACACACACACATACTATGTAAACAAAAACCTATTTCGGGTGTGATTAATTTTACGAGGTGGCTAATTCGTACAAATTCGTACGACCTCACTCAAATTTGAATTAACACAAATTTGGGGCCTGTTCCATAAAACAAGTTTACCAAATAAGCCAGGCTTTTAGCAGATAGCCTGACTTATTTCAAACCAAATTAACTTGCAATAAGTCAGACTAACTGTAATAAACCTGGCTTATTTGGTAAAGTTGTTTTATGAAACAGGCCCCAGGTCATGAGACTGCGTTGGATTAATCCATCAACATTTTGCTAAGATAAAGCACTAAATCTCTATTTTCTAAGCATTAAAAATACACAGTATGCAGAAACACAGTCCATAATTTACTGTCATTTTTCTTCACTTAGTCAGCCATATTGCATGCATATAGTATGCGTTTCCTCAGCTTGTTCCAGTGCATTCTGGGATCACCTTAAAATGCCAGGCTTTGCAAGACAGCAAACGTGTTACTAAAACAGACAAACAGGTCAGACGGACAAACTCAGAGACAGACAGTCAGAGATGTCTGACACCAGGGAAAACGAAGGACGATTGGTCTGACAACAGATTCAGAGTCAGTTTACTGACAGACTCACTCGTACAGCAGCGTGCGGGTGTGAGGAGTGTGTGTTGTGTCAGTGCGCTTACCGCCTGCGTCTCTATTTGTGCTTGATTACACACAGCATGCCCACAGAGGCCACTGCCACTTCTACAATTGCGCGCAAACACACAGAGGCTTTTCTTCCCATTCGTCATTTTATTTCCTTGCTAGTCTGACAAAGGAATAATATTGTGAAAATTGCACGTTTAGAAGACGGCGTCATTATATCAGCTGCGGCCGGTAATGACATATCAAGGCGCGTGAAGTGTCTTCTCATCTCCTGTGGCGCTATCTGAGCATTTCAATTCGCACGTTCCCTGCTCATCATTGCAGATACGTTAGCGTTTACATCTATTTTCTCTGCCAGAGATGCTTTCAGAGACTGGGGACAGAGATACTGTATGCATATGTTTACTGAGCTAATGTTGTTTTTTGGTTTTACAGATGTAGTAGTCACATTTGTACTCATTAGGTTTGTAAACATAGGTGGAGTTAGCTAATAAATCTAAAATAATAAATTGCTAACATCACTAGTACAGTACTATTGCTTAAAATGGTCTAATGTTTGATGTGAAATAAACCCAAAAGCTGCATTTTTTTAAATCACTTTGTGATTTTTCACCCCAAAATAAAAATGTTGTCATTAATCACTTACCTCCATGTTGTTCCAAACCCGTCAAAGCTTAATTTGTCTTTAGAACACAATTTAGGATATTTTGGATGAAAACTTAGAGGCTGTGCCATTGACTGTAAGACAGTTACACAAAATTATAAAGGACATCCTTAGAATAGTCCATCTGCCATCAGTGGTTCAACCATTAAGTTATGAAGTGACAGGAATTTTACTACCATTTTCTAAGTAAAAAATGCTAGTTAAACTGCTTGTCGTACGTGTTGAACATACATTTAACTTGATTTATATGAACAGTTTGTGATTACTTTACCTACAGTAGCAGATTACAACAACAAACTTTCTTTGGGAAAAACTAGCTTGCCAACATAATGATTGAGTGTTTTTTGGCTGTTGCCAAGGCATTGCTATGTGGTTGCTAGGCATGACCAAAATCTAAAGTCTTTATTTAAGGCTCGGGTATGTCTATCTATTTGATTTTGTATGAAAATCATAACATTTTGATGCATATTTCATATATAAAGCACAAATTGTCTGAAAGGAGATAAGTTTGTTTAACCGGTTAAACTCTGTGGACCCGCCGGCGGGTCCAAATGTACATATTCAACTTGTGCCTTTAATTTTTAACCCTTTGTGTGCACCAATAACCCCAAATGTGGT
>JAUCNO010001933.1:0-16115 GCA_032353835.1 Enteromius viviparus
TTTAGCGCTAATCAAAGAACCAGCTTTACCGACGAGATGCGCATAATATATCGTTCGATATATATCGCCCAGCCCTATTTTCAAGCCTTTTAAAGCCTTTTGAAGTACAGGGACATGCACACTGATTCACACACACACACACACACGGTTGAAGGACATTGCATAGGCATAATATTTTTCACTGTACAAACGATATTTTCTATCCCCTAACTGTGCGTTCACACCACCGCCAGGGAGAGCGTCAAAATTCACCCTGGCCGCCCTGCCAACGATGCTGTGAATGCACAGTAACTCTACACTTAAACGTACCCTTCGCAAAAACTGCAGACATTTTAAGACTTTCAAAAAGTAATTCTGTGTGATTTATAAGCCTGTTACTGGTTTTCCTATCCTTGTGGGGACATTTAGTTGTTATAACCTAGTGAAAAGCAGTACACACACACATTAACTGCATTCACACAGACATATGTTCACAGTATCAAATTAATACTTAATGCAAAAGAATATATAGCTGCAGTTTAAATTGTAGGATGGGGGCCCTTCGCATGAGGATGATTATGTTTGGGGGTCTGTGACATCTAAAGGATTGAAAAACATGACACTAAATGATAAGATAGAAATAAGTAATGATGTCATTTTTAGGATCACCCTGACCTGATGACTTCTGACCTCCATCTTGGGGATATCATGTCACGAGTCAACATCGGCAAAAAAGGATCTTCTACAAGTGAGAATGTTGCATATATGTGCTTCTCTTAAATATGAGATGCATGAATTATTGCAGCAGGTGAAATCTATGTGCTCAGTGTCTGTGCTTTTGACCTGTAGATGTTTTTGAACTGGCTTTACCTAAGAAGAAGATAAAAGAGGAGAGGAGGAAGAAAAAGATGCGGCCTATAAAAACGGAATCGGAGGAGGTCTGCGATGTTCAGATGTCTACAGCTTCTGTGAACTCAGGTCTTGCTGATGTCCCCACTGCTCCTCCACAAAGCGTTAAAGAGGAGTACGTCTTTTAAATGTACATAAGATGCTTTGTTGACAACTTTCAGCATTTAAATATCTCACACTCACCTGTTTCCTTTTGTGCCAAAGGCCCATAGATGAGTCCCAGACGAGCCCTGACACAGTAGAAGAGATAGCTATGAGCTTTTTTCATTTGCTTGAGGACATCCTCAGACTGGAAAGTCTAGCAACATCCTCAATGGTACATGAAGCACTTTTGTATAGTATTTGTTAAAGGTTCAGACACATTTACCTGTTCCATTACACTTAACTAATTATTGACTTTTGCCTCAATAAACTCCTACTTGTATATAGATAGTTGCTAGGTTTAGGTATGGGTAGAATTAAGGAGTTAAAATATGGTCATGCAGATTAAAATGTTTTTACAAATATTAATAAATAAAATACAATACATTTTAAAGAAAAACTGTTTCGATGACCAACACCAAATCTTTGAACTGTATGGGAATTATGCAGTGAAATGATTAAATATTTTTATATTATACATTTATCATGATTTTGTCTTCATGAGGTGCATGCTGGGATGCTTAAACAGTTTTAAAGGACTTATTTTGGCATACATACTTAAACATTTCTTAACTAATTTCAGCATTTGTTTAAAACCAAACGTTCTTGTAATCATGAGAAATATACATTTAGTTTCCATACTTAAAATCTGAAATATCATAGCTGAAATGAGTTTAACAGTTTTTCACCGACCTTGCTGCTCATCATGACATACATGAATAATTATTGTGATTGTCCCTGTTGGTCTCAGCTGGAGGAGAAGGTCCAACAGTGGCAGTCATCTCCTGCCAGCACACTCAACCCCTGGTTCTCTATGGCCCCCTGCTGGTCAGAGTTGGTAGTTTCTGCTCTACAGTTTCTCGCAGGAGAAAGCAAAGGTATGACTTAGGCATATATTATAGTTTGAATAATGCATGTTGATGTTTAGGCTTATGCATGATGTCTCTCTTTCCTGTCAGCTGGTGTAATGGCTCTGCCTACTGGCTTCGTACCTTTTGTGGAGTTCAAGGAACTTTCCCAGCATTGGAAATGGATAGGTATGATGCTCTCCCCGATTTTTCTCAGTTTATATTTTGGTTGTTTAAATGAGGTTTTATAATACACTATAATTCAAACGTTTGAGGTTGGAAAGTTATATGATTTTAATAATAAAAGTGCAATAAAAACAGTAACGTTGTGAATGATTATGAGATTTTTAAGATAATTCGGAACTAAAATCATTCTGATATATTGTTTTAATGCTCAAGAAGCCTTTTTGATTATCACTGATGCTGAAAACAGTCGTGCTGTAAATCATTCAATTTATACACTAAGCAAGACTTTCAAGCAGTTTTTAGATCATGTGTAAAAAAAAAAAATCTTGCCTTTCATGCACTGGTTCGTTCATATATATCAAAACCAACAGTGCATTTCTTTACGCTTATATGTACAGGTCCAAGTCAAGAAGCAGACAAAGATCTAAGTGCCCTGTGCCAGTTATGGCTGGAGTCAAAGGATCATGTGATTGTCAAGGTAGTAAATGTCTTATTTCAGTGTTTCTCAACCCCGGTCCTGGGTGCCCCCCAACACTTCACATTTTAAATGTCTCTCTTTTCTGACACACCCATTTCAGGTCTTGGAGTTTATTCTAATGAGCTCACGAGCTAAATCAGGTGTGTTTGATTAGGGAGGCACACAAAAGTGTTCGGAGGCGCCCAGTACCAGGGTTGAGAAACACTGTCTTATATGCTTTTTCACAATGATTTAATGGTGCACTTGCTGATTTCTGATCCTCTGTTTGTTTTACAGCAAGAGGGAGAGGAAACCGCAGAGCTCACTCCTCCAACACCCAGAGTGTGAGTTTGACAGAAGATTACAGTGTGTTTACCTAACCATAATTGTCATAATCGAACAACATCTCCTTTGTCTTTTTACCTGCTCATTATTAGGTGGACTGACTATGTGGTCAGGCCCAGTACAGGGGAGGAAAGACATGTTTTTCAAGAGCAGGTTAGTGCTACCCTAAAGAGGCATGCCGTCAAACACATTTTTTTACATTGTTGGACTGTTTGCGGTATGTAGTCTGTTATTATTCTTTCAATCCTGAAGTGTTTTTTTTTTTTTTTTTTTTAGGAGCAGCAGCGTTATGATCAACCTCATAAAGCCTTCACTTACCGAATGCACGGCTTTGAGTCTGTGGTGGGACCAGTCAAAGGAGTTTTTGACAAAGAGACATCACTCAATAAAGCACGAGAGCATTCTTTACTGCGCTCTGACAGACCGGCTTATGTCACCATACTATCTCTTGGTAACCACTGGATCCTCTTTTTTTTTATTTGCAGTTCTGTTATAAGCGTATTGTACTTGCATGATTTATTAAACCATATCAGTACTATAAGATCCTTTTTTCTTCCCTAATTCTGATGTTCCTCAAAATAATAACAGTTATCAGGCACAGTTCGCCTAAAAAAAGAATGACTCACTCCCACGTTGTTTCAAACCCGTTTCTTTTGATTTTATGACATGAATGCTCACTAGAAAGAAGTTCAAATGGCTTTGGAATGACATGAACTATGTAAATACTATAGGGATTCTCAGAAGGGAAAATCAGATTGAAAAAATCTTGAATCGAGGTTCAATAAAGAAAAATAAAAGCATATCTGTGTGTTTTTTTTGCAAAAACAGTGCGAGATGCTGCTGCCAGGCTTCCTAATGGAGAAGGCACTAGAGCTGAGATTTGTGAGTTACTCAAAGACTCCCAGTTCTTAGCCCCTGATGTCACGAGCGCTCAGGTCAGACTTGTTCATGTTGCTTTATTGACGATTATAACATGCAAGTTATTCTAACACGCATACATTTTATCCATTTTTAGGTAAACACAGTGGTGAGCGGTGCCCTCGACCGCCTGCACTATGAGAAAGACCCTTGCGTGAAATACGACATTGGCCGCAAACTGTGGATCTACCTCCACAGGGACCGGAGCCAGGAGGAGTTTGGTGAGCAACCCTGGCTGGCTTTAACCAATGCATTTAAGAAAAAGTCAAAAGGTCTCATTGACACAGGCAGAATTTGGATCAGACTGTGTGCTTGTTGTCACACTTCACTAATAAATTTCACCATGTATACTGCCTGACAAGCAGAACAGGTTTAGTATTCAGAGAATAGGCTGTGTCAGGTTTCCATTCCTGGTAAACAAGAAACTGCAAAGTCAGGGAGGATGATAACAAACCAATGTGATATTTGTAGTATTTACGTACTATTTTGATATTAAGTGATAGCTTTTATTTTAATATTTTCAGTTTTAATTAAAATTTCAGCCTAAGTTTTGGTCATTTTTTATTATATGTGGCATTTGTTTATTTATTTTTTTTGCAGTTGTAGCTTCTCAAAAAAATGTTGCCTTGGAACCTGAAGGTTTAAAAAATGTAATGCTACTTTATTAATTTCAGTTATGAACTTACAGTAACAACACTCCATTAAACAAGCTGGATCTCGGCCATTTATCTGAGACATTTCTCCTGATTCTTAAATAACTATGCAAATAAAAGTTAAAAGGAAGAGGGTGCCTAAAAAATCTAGATTTTACATGTTGTTGAATAGATCCAGATACTATATGAATGTAGAGTATGAATATATAAATATGAATAACATAAATATATCTTGAATCAGAGCGAATACACCAGGCCCAGGCTGCAGCTGCCAAAGCCAAGAAAGCTCTGCAGCAGAAGCCCAAACCAGCACCCAAGCCTGTAAGTTGTTCCAAACTCATCCATGACATTGTCTTCTCACACTAATTTGAAATGTAAAGCGTGACTGTTGGTCCATGCTGATTTGCATCGGCTGTTGCATATGTCTGTGTTTGTTTGTGTAATGTAGAAGGCAGGGGGCAAGGAGCCAGGAAGTAAGAACGGTGCTGCAGAGGCTGGTCAGAACTTAGGAAGTGAAGGAGTAGCCATCACAACTGCCAGTTTGTCTCAACCTCCCTTCACCCCCACACCAAGCACCCCGGGAACCCCTAAATCACCCCTTCCTCCCACAGCAGCTACTCCAACCAAAGTGGGCGCCCCAGAACCTGTCAAAATCAATCCCAGGTCAGTGGCTGACAAAGAACTAGGAAAGAAATTCCCTTAGAAGCGAATCTGGCAAATCCAATTCCTTTGTAGTTAGCTTAACCAAAAACGCAAAGTCTTGCCCTTATTTTTTTCACTTTACCAGTTTCTCTTTTTGTAAAGCCCATAAGCCTGAGTGATGTCTTTGGAATACTGAGAACATTTAAAATTAGAAAATTCCAAAGAATGTTTATGCTACTAGTATTTCCTTTTCTGTTGAAGTCATGCATTTAAAAAACAACAACAACATGAGGGTAAGGTAAAGATACAGTTACATTTTTTGTGTGAGCTATTTCTTTAATGAGACAAACTCGGATTAAATTTTGATGCAAGTGACAATGCAACACAAAACTGAAATTCAGCTATACTGTTAATCCCATGCTCCATTTTTCCATTGCATTCATTTCTCTTTTTTTTCCCCACAGCAGTGTCCTGTTGGTGTCTCCACCTTCTATGCCTCAATTAGGAACGTTGCTATCTGCCAGTCAGCCTGGCCCACAGGTTTCCCAGCAGGCCCCTCCGCAGCCTGCAACTCGGGTAGTGGCACACTCTGCTGCCACTGGATCTCTACCTCAGGTGCGAGTGGTCACTGCTCAGCCTGGGCTTCAGACGTCCTCTGCAGGCCAGACGGCCACATTAATGCATCAGAGCCCTCACCACATCCGGGTGCCAGTCACTGTGGCCCATGGAAAAAACATCACACAGGTACACTGCAGCATCTCAGATTACAATAACGTTTGTGCATTCAGTGTAGTATAAACAAATGACGTGTCCAATTGTCTTTGAGCAGGCAGTGGTGACTCTACCTCTAAGAGGCCAGTCTGCAGGTAGTCCCATTCAGGCGCAGGCTTCACGGGGTCAGGCCAGTCTTACTGTTCCAGGTCTTGCCTCTGCAGTCACAGTAACCAAAACTCAGACGAGCTCCCCTGCCAGCCCGGCACACAACCCAACATCAGCTGCGGTATTGCAGGGTGTCAGCAGCCAGAATATTATCAAACAGGTACAAACAACATTAGAATCTGTGGATGCATGATATATGGGGACCATACTGGTTATTGGACAATATTAGATATTAGATGGCGTATATCTACATGCCAGTTTTTGCCTTTGCTGTCATCTTATGTTTACTTCTTACTGTACATTATAGTGCTGATGCCTTAATTCACATTTAAAATCATTGTTTTTAGTATCAAAATATTTAAATATCAGTCATTTGCATTTGACATTTGAAAAATAAAACAATTTAGTTACCAGGATTTAGTTACCCCAAGTTTATATACATGTCTATTAGTATAAACCATATTAATATTAAATTATCTTATTTATTGCCTATTTTGGTCATTGAATTAGTTTTACCTGAATATAGATGCATGAAAATAATTATTGACTTATCTTTATTGGTCAGAATGTATTTGTGCATCTTTTATTAAAACACAATATGATAAACAGAGGATTTTATCCATTCTATTTCCATGCAAAATCTCTTTCTCCCGTTTTTTTTTCAACCAGGTTGCAATCACTGGTCAGTTAGGTGTAAAGACCCAGAGTGGGGCAGGGATTCCTCTCACTGCCACTAACCTCCGAATTCAGGGGAAGGATGTGCTCCGCTTGCCCCCCTCCTCAATTACGACTGACGCCAAAGGTCAGACGGTACTTCGCATCACCCCGGACATGATGGCCACCCTCACTAAATCTCCAGTGGCCACTGTTAAACTCACTCCAGACATGCTGAGCAGTGCTGCAAGCTCAGGGAGCAAGAGTATCTCTGCTACACTACATGTGTCTCCATCACAACCCTCACCTCCTGCCTCGAGCACCGCTGTATCCGTGACAGCTGAGAACCTGGCTGCCAAAGCACCAGCCACCCTAGTGAAGGTTCACCCCGAGCTGAAAGCCGCCTGCGACACCACCATTCGCCTCATGCCTGCCTTGGGCGTCACGATGGCAGACCCCAAGGCCCGCACGTTCTCCACAGTCACCTCGTCTGAATCTAAAGCAGGCACCACTATTCGAATAGTGCCAAACCTGGGTGTGATCCCTCAGAAAACAGGTCAGACTGTTTCAATTAGCACAACCACCACAAGTTCAAAGCCTGTCACGGTATCATCAGGGGCGGCCACTGTGACCATAGCCACCAGTGGAGTGGGAGGGGCTAAAAGTGTGACACTGGGCCCAACAGGAACAGGCTCTACTCTTTCACTGGGCACTGCTGCGGCCACGGTCAGACAGGTGCCGGTCAGTGCCACTGTAGTAGCCACGCAAGCTGTAAGTTTGTCTTTTAGTATACGGTTCATTTACATCTTTCAAAATTAGGTATTTTGAAAAACAATTTTTTTTATTAGAATTTTTTGTTTTTGTACTTTGCTGTTCAAATGGTTGGGGTTGGTTATTATTATAATATATATATATATATATATATATTTTTTTTTTTTTTTTTACTAAATTTTTGTACATTTTTCAGTTTGTTTTTATATATATTTTGTATGGTTAAAAAGCCAGAAACCACTAGTAAAAATTTTATATTTCATTAAAAATAAAGTAAATATATAAAATTTTATAAGTCAACTGCCCTCTATTCTTGCGGACCAAAACTTCATTTAGTTTGGAATTCTTTTGTTTCAATCAAAAATAAATTTAAAAAACAATAACATTCTGACATATTATATCAATATTAAAAACAACCATTCACATAGGAAAATGCTAAAGCAATATTTGCTACTGTTTTTGTTGCTGCCTATTGAGTGTTGCAAATCTGGGGTTTAATTTCAGTTCAGATGCTGCTTATCAATGCAGACTTTGGAGCAGAGCCACTGTCTGTTGTGCATAACTGCCTGTTACAATGATGACTGAAATTCTAATCTTCGCTCTTTTCAGGGAAAACTTCCCACAAGGATCACAGTGCCTCTATCTGTCCTTAACCAACCGTTGAAAAATAAGAGTGTGGTCACTACTCCCATACTTAAAGGGAACATAAGCACCAAGTAAGCATTCTGTGTCATTATCTAATAGTAAATAAACAGTTATTTTAAATTGCAGGTTTTTTTATTGATGTTCTCCATCAGCTGAAATGGCAAATATGTCTTCTGTTTTTAGTATCAGCAATCTGGGGAGGAACATTATCCTGACTACCATGCCAGCAGGCACCAAGTTGATTGCTGGGAACAAGCCTGTCAGCTTTGTGACCGCTCAACAGCTGCAGCAGCTACAGCAGCAGGGACAGGCCACACAGGTTGACTCATCAAACATCAGCTCACTTCTAAACAAACTAAAACTGGTCTTACAAGCCAAACCACACATGTGAGTTAACCGTATGTTTTTCTCTGACCCAGGTTCGAATCCAGACGGTACCGGCTCAACAGCTACAGCGCACAGCCGCCAGCTCTCCAAAGTCCACGGTGTCCACGGTGGTGGTCTCTACCGCACCCTCGCCAAAGACAAACCCAGATTCTCAATAAGAAGCGCAGCAGTTAAAAGGCCATAGCTCTAGCCATTAAACATTCTCAAAAAATAAGCAAAAACTCTGCTTTCCCATGAAGCTTGCATATGGGCAAATTAGTGTCAGATTCTAAGTGCTGGTCTTGTCCTGACGCAGCATTTCTGTAACTTTGTTCCCAGCATGTTGTAAAGGAAGTTTGATTTGGATGCTGATATATTGTAAGTAAGGTATCAGTCTATGGTCTTAGTTAAAGTGAACAGCCTTTCTGTTGAAGCCGTTGACATGTACACAGAGGCAAGTTTGTTTATTTGTGGTTTTTATATCATATGTCCTTCTAAAGAAATGTAATTTAACAAGTACTGTTTATGTTGAGTAGCCAGTTTGTGTTATAAATAAATGTCTGTGCTTAACAAATGAGATCAAAACAACTGTAACGTTAACTCAACCGAACCCGAATCTAAGGCTTAACCCTGCATTTAAATTAAATGTATATGTAAAACAAAAAATTTGCCTGTTCTGGGCCAGTTCGTTTACATGATGTGGTCAGTAACATAAATCAAACTGACAAACAATTACATGCTTGTTTATTCATTTACATTTCATTTAAAAAATGAATGCATTTTTATGCAACTATTACCGGTGTTTTGAAGTGAATATCATTCAGACGTGTTTTATATCCTGCAAGAATATCATGAGCTGTTTTACCTCTAGTTTGGCAAATCTCAAGGTCTTTCCAGGTGCTTCTGACACCTGTGTCGACCACATTATTTACAAGTTCATTTGGATGTGATATTTTCAGCGTGACCACTTTTGAGAATTTTTTGCACTGAAATGATGCAAACATGAACTCATATAGTCCAATAAGAAAGACAGCTTGCTAGAAGAGAAAAGGGTAAAAAGCTTTGCATTTTGTGCATTCAGTCTTGGCGGTCATCACAGGCTCTCACTACTCTTCGTCTGATTCTTGGAGCAAAGCCTTCTGGGAACTAGAAAGTGAGGCGGCGCACTTTCTGAGGCCCATCTCCATGTCCCTCGGGTTTCTTCCTTCGCACCATTTTGAAGACCTGGAAAGATCATGGGCACAATATAAGCAACAATATGGAAACTTTTTGATTCGTCCAAAATGGTGTTCACCCACCAAAAAACTCCACAGTAGCAGATGCCCACAAGCAGCAGAGCCACAGCGTAATGCCAGCAGAAGCACATGGTGATGAACATGATGTTATCATGTCTTTCCAGATCCCACACTTCTCCATTTAGAGGATACAGCACAAACCCAATCTGAAAAACAGCAACGTACCTCCAAATTGCAATGACTTATTTTCTCATTTTAAACCACATTTTTCTAAACCTGATGTTCTCTTTACCTGATAAAACCAAGTGCCTTGTAGGATGGCCAAACTGCAACGCAGAAGCTCCAGCACTGCGTTACCTCGCTTAAACACCTCCATCATTGTGCTGGCGGCTCCACCAAACACCGCAAACAGTAGCAGAGAGTGAATGTGCTGGTCCAGAGGTGGACGATTGTGGACATGGAAATAGAAAAGGAACCCTGGAGAGGAAGAAGCAATGACATTTCATGAAGCTCAATGGTGGGATGCCGCTGTATATTCACTTAATTGTGTATTTTGCTTGATACCTTCCACAAAGAGAGCCAAAGAAAGGGAGAGACGGTCAAGACCGACTGGCACGTGGCGAGAAGACATGCTGAGAACATCTGCAATGCCACAGATCCCGAAGAACAAGTACATGGTGCTGTGCTGCCAGTTCATCAGCTTCACCCAGCCGCCCTGATACAGATGTGCATGAGGCCCATCAGGCACAAACTGCTCTGCCATGATTCCTGGAGACAGATTTCGGTGTAAAACAACAAAGTTTTGCTTTTTAACAGTGTAGGAAGCAGTAAAGAATTGAGTGTGTTCTGCGGCTCACCAACAAATGCAAAAAAAATCTTAAGAGCTCCTTCAGCTAAATCGAAGCGGTTGAAGAGGACAGTTTGATTTTGCAGTCGGTCTCTGTTCCCATGCTGTCCCCTCTCTTTTTTCCTCTGTATCTGTCGGATTGGGTATTTTATTGACCACCACAGGCCAAACAGCAGGAAGAATGTACCAGGTAGTGCATGTCCCTTGAAGTTGGCCATTCTGGCCCCTGGGGAGAAAAAAACAGTGGTTGCTATTTAAAAATTGGAATGAAATGTAAGTATGATATTGCTAACGATACAAAATACATAAAAATAGCCTCCAGCCACTGAAATATTGAAATGAAAGCTGGCTTTCATAGGACTTGGATATGTTAGTCATGCAAACCAAAGTTCAGCATGATAAGCCTTTATTACTTAAAGCTCTCTGATAATGATTATAAAAAGAAACAAATATGTAGATATGAAAAATGTTATTGATAGAAGTGTATACTAGGGTGTTCATATGAAAAAAATATTATTCGGCTAGTCATCAAATCTCAGATTCAAGTTAGTTATAAAACGGAGGAATGTTCTAATTTGAATGCAAAAAAAAAAAAAGTCTGGTTATCTCTTTGCTAGATACTGTACCAGTTGTGCTAAGTTATTAAACCAGCACCTGGTTACCTGTTAGGATTAGCTATAAAAATTTACTTACAAAGCTCTGTCTAATAAAGATGAGACAAAGGTAAATTCCACTTTTAATCTTGAACACCCCTGACGCACCAGAAACCCAACACCTTTAAATCTTAAAGAGTCTGAGGGAGTTCTTGTCGCTGTCACATTGGCTAGACTGTTCAAGAGTGTCTGTTAGGTTGGAAATCAAGTTTTTCCCGGTAGGTAAGATAGCGCTTTTATTTACCCTCGCGTGTGTGGGGGTTTATTGTTTTGCAAATGAATAAAGTCTATATTGAGCCCTATCACCATACCACTGTAAAAAAAAACGTTGCTGTAGTTATGCAGCTGGTTTAATTGCCAGTAACTTACTGTAGATTTATATTTAGACTATCAAATTTATTGGCAATACTTTGTTCAAATATAAACGAACAATAAACAAAAACAAGTATTTTATCTTTACAGAATAAAACTTGTAAAAACCGCCACATCATCCTCTGATATTGGTTCCCAGAAATGTTTTGCATTAGTCTGTTATTATATTTAATCTGTCCTGTAAAGATAAATATTTGTAAATGTTTAATGTTTACCTTTATCTACATTTATCTTTGAACAAACTGTCGCTAGTAAATAACATGAATTTAAATCTACAGTAAGTTACTGGCAAACAGCTGCGAATAATGCTGTAATTTCTACAGAAATATTTTACAGCGTACTACAATAGCTATTGTTACTGAAATTAAACTTGCGCTAGCCACTTAAAAAAACCATGTAATTTACAAAAGAAAAAAGAAAGAAAAGAAAAAGAATGAGAGATTTTTTAATAACGCTTTTTTTGACTAAATGATTCTTCGAGTTAGTATTCATATAGGCTAGTTCATAAAATTAATCAATAATCTCTGGTACGAATTTTCATAATTGAATTGTATAGGCTGCCATGAGAAGACCATTAAAGAGCTGAGGGTTTTCGTGTTTGTTTACTCTACCTTAACTCTGGCCTGTGTTGTCACGGCGGGGCGCCCAGTGCTCCTGTGCGGGTCTTGTGATGGGAATATCTTAGTTACCTGTCCTCAAAAAGCGCACCTGCTCACCTGCCTTACGTTGTAAAAATAACCCCGCCCTCCTGTGCTTGACTGACAGAACGTGTGAGTTAGACAAGATGAGCCCGCCCACCTGCTCCTTAGTGACAACTTTTCTACGCTTTTCCAAACGTACTTGTTTTCATATTGTTATAGAGACAGCATTATAAAATATACAGCCTACATCTTATAAAAAGACTGTTAATACAGAAAAAATGGTACAAATAATCTGTTTAGGTATGCAAGTATTAATGAACTTGCAAAGGAAAGGGTAATCGATGTTAATAAATAAACCATTCACGGAACTTAAAAGGCTACACAATGACTTACAACAAACAAAGCTAAAGCAGAATGAACTTTGCTCTCTCTTGTTTTATTGCTGTTATGTAGGCTGAGCAAACCTTACCAAACACTCAAACATTTTAAAACTGTAGCGCCACCGGGTGGACAAATAATATAGTAACGAAGAGACCTGTTCTTGTAGCCTTAAACACATTGGGACATGTAGAGATTATTCACATTTATTGACATTATGAAATCAACAAGACATTTGGCTTAAAGGGAAAGTTCACTCAACTGAAAATTCTGTCATTAATTACCTTGTGTCATTCAAACCCATAAGACCTTCTTTCATCTTCAAAACACAAATTAAGATATTTTGCTGAGATCAAATTCTGACCCTCCATAGAGCATAAATAGCAATGCAACTGAAATGTTCCAAGACCCAGAAACATAGTTAAAATAGTCCATACAACATCAGAGAAGATGAATTTTGTTGAATAAAATCTTTTTTTTTCTTTTTTGCACACAAAAAGTATTCTCGTAGCTTCATAAAATTACAACTGAACCACTGAAACTACTATTTTAATGGATATTACTGCATTTCTGAACCTCTCTGCAGGTCCAGTAAGCTCTTGAATTTCATCAGTATCAGGATTTAATCTTAATGTGTGTTCTTCAGATAAATTAAGTCCTTACCGGTTTGAAACATCATCATGGCGAGTAATTAGCCTAATGACATGATTGTAATTTTTATGTTTAAGGCCTCGAAGATCTTGAAAATAATAAAATAAACCATGTAGCCTATAAATAACATCTACAAAATTGTACAGAATATCTTTTTCTCTCTGAAGGGGTTTTCTGAGGGTACGGGGGTCACCAGGGGGTCCTCTTTTGCATGAGACTCACAGTAAGCCATCAGCTCAGCTGCTGCCTTAGATACCTGTGCAAAGAGATATATCCCATAAATGTGCTTTTCTGTGTATTATCTTTTCCTCTTGAACAATTTGAAATAATTTTGTAATCAAGTATGTTATTGAACATAAATGACTTAGCATAAAAATGTCTCTTACCATCATTCTGTCGATATTAACCTCCAGTTTCAGTTGTTCCACTGTTTTTCGCGCATCTGCAATCTTGGCCATGTTATTAGACATTCTGCTCTCTTGTAAATACCAAATTAACCCTGCAGGAATACAGCAAAACAAACCCCAGGTGAGTGCAGCTAAACGCATCTGGAAGATAACAGCTCACCTCCAGTTCTACTGATGTCTGATGTTTTAGTTCCCTAAGAAGACAATGCTACTGGCTCTTCTGGGCTATTAAAGACATCTCTGTTGCAGAGTTGCAGTAATTGTTTTGCTGGGTCTCAGCTGGTTGTGCTTTGGAAGAGGCTCAGTGGGAGAGAGGAGTGCAAATATCCTCTAGAGACCACGGATAACTTGCTCACTTATTAATATAAACTCATACCATAATAACATTTAAGTGGCAATTTTGCTAAAAATTCAAACAGTTTACTTTTAACTCGGAACAATATATTGTCTGGGAGATTCTACTGAAAGTAACGGTTTATGCATTTTTGGAAAAGTTTCCAGGGCATTTAACCTTCTTTCTTCATACATTTAGCAGACGTAAACTTCTTACTAGAAACATATTTCCATATGGAAATCAAATCACAACCACAATTTGAATTATGCAGTTGCAGAGAAATGCAAAATAATGTGGCATAACTGTTTGTCATATTATATTATATTAAATTACAAAACAAACCTTTATCTATACAGCATGCTGCTTATATATCTTAATGACTTACCACAGTTGGTCCAGATTTATCCGTGGTGCTGGCAGAAGAAACGTCTAGTTATCGTAGTTTGATTGTTGTACACATCACGACCTGCAGGACTGACTGAAGAGATAGTAAGGAGTGGAGGGATGGGAAAGCCTGCCGTCTCTCATAATTAGCTTTTATTCCTCCCCCATATAGGGCTGAAGAGGGAAGTCACAGGCATCATGGGGTGTGACCTTCAGCTCAATATCTCAGTCATGCATAATAGCGTATGAGTGATACCTGCCATCACAATGAAACACACTGAGCTATTGTGTTGAGTAAAAAATTGCAGATTCAACAGACAGATCAAACATTGATCGATTATTGAAACGAAGAAGATCAGATTATTAATGCAAGATTGTTTCAATAAAAGATAATCGTTCTATTCTTTGTACCGTATATTATTTGTATATAATATTTGGCCGAGATGCAACTATTTGAAAATCTGGAACCTAAGGATGCAAAAAAAAGATAATTGTCTTTAAAACTGTCCGAATGAAGTTCTTAGCAATGCATATTAATAATCAAAAAATAATTAATATATACATGGAACATGGTTTATTTAATATCCTTATGATTTTTGGCAAAAAGAAAAATCAACAATTTATATACCCCAGCGACGTAAGTTTTGTGGTCCAGGGTCACAAATGTTTGCAGTCTGTACTATTGTTTCTCTTTATTTAGTTTTTGATCTTTTATTATTTGCGAAAAATAAATATTTGCACACTAGTGTAAGATGTCCCTCTTGGTACGAGTCCTACCCAGAGGATGTGACACCAGGAGAGAAGCTGATGCTGTGGTTAAGTGTTTCAGTTCTTATCATTAATACCTGGGGAAAGATTGCCTGTTGAGCTCGCTGCAGGTGGCTCAAAGCTCTTCTCCAGGGCTTTAATGTCAACTGGCTCATTAGCAGCTGTTCTCAGACATGATTTATTGATCTACATATTAGTGCAGATGTGAAAAATGTATAACTAAATTCAGCACTGTGCCGAAAATTCACTCCAACAATCAGCTTTGGCCTGTAAATAATTAATCATGGCACTGGTGAAAAAAAAACAAAAACACTTGTATATAGTTATTTCCTGACCTTTTTGGCTCATATTGTAAAGCTGCAGGACTTAGTATATTTGGATATTTATGGACTCATATATGCTGGTTGTAGTACACACGTTTCCTGAATAAGGTGCAATTAAAAAATTTAAATATCCTTAAAACATAATTTTACTTAAGAAGAAAAACACATATACATATTTTTTTTTCATATTAATATAAATATTTTTCTTACCTCACTTTTTCCCTTGTTGTTCTTAGACATACATTTATTCCCCTGATTTATGCTTAAAACAAGAAGAAAAATGACTTAAGGACTTGAAGTAGAGAAACATAATTTCTAAATGTCTAAAAGTCCTAATATAAG
This sequence comes from Enteromius viviparus, assembly GCA_032353835.1. NCBI lineage: Eukaryota > Metazoa > Chordata > Actinopteri > Cypriniformes > Cyprinidae > Enteromius > Enteromius viviparus. The sequence goes on from JAUCNO010001933.1 coordinate 15,729, forward strand.
GTGACACAATAATTTTTTTAAAGCATATATATTTTGCTTTTATGATGATTAGATGCTTTTAGCAAAGAAAAAAAGATTAATTGAAAGAAGGAAATTTCTGTTCAATAGGATATATTCTAATGTGCACTTTATTATATATTCTTTTCTTGTTTATTACTTTTAATGTGCGCCAGTTTTAGGACAACTGTTATTGTTTTCAATGTCAACTTTTCATACAAAAGTAAAGTGAATATATGTATATGTATATATATATATATATATATATATTGTTATGTCCCAAGACATATATTTCTATTGCTATGAATCTTGTTCAACAGCCTGCTGGGAAGTGTAGTTTGTTTCCCTCTGCTTCGCTCTCTACAGGAGCTTGATTACGATCACCTGTCC
>JAUCNO010001934.1:0-16100 GCA_032353835.1 Enteromius viviparus
TTCTTGTTGCTGTCAATATTTATTTGAATAATGTTCATGTTTATATTTCACTTTATTCTTCACTTTTTATATTGTCCGTTTTTTTTGCCCTTGAAAAATAAATGTTGTGTTTTGACTTAATCTGTACCTTTTTTACATTTAATAGCGTCTCTGTACCTTGATAATTTGAAATAGAAAGGGCGCATGACCTCCCGCTATGTTAGAGTTCAAATACAGTACTGTACAGTAATACTGATGTATCGAAACCGAACCGTTAAGGTGGCCAGAAAACCGTGATACAAACCGAACCGTGGGCTCACTGTACCGTTGCATCCATACTGACTAGGTTAAATCATAAAAACTAAAAAGAACAGCTAACAAACACAATAAGACATTATAACATAATTATAAACAAAAACATGATTTATAGGGAAAAAAACAGATTAAGGTTCTTTCTTCAAAGGTTAATTTTTGCACTGTTTTTTTTTTTTCTTAAATAAACTCTTTCAATATTGTTTGGTCAATATAAAAGTGATACAAGTCTTTGGAAAGTACCCATAATTCACAGAAACAAACGTGTGTCTGTGTAACTGTAATTATATATTAGTATATATATTATTATTAATGTTAAGTATATTTTCTGTCATTTTAATGTAATGCTTCCCTTCTAAATACAAGTGAAATGAAACATCAAGAAAATCTTTATAAGAGATTGGCAAATTCAAAACATTAAGGAAAAAAGGCGGTCAGTGTTTGGTTTGGATAGGCAGAAGTAGTACACTTGTACAGTAAATGACACTGCAAACAGCTTGTGGGTCCTTGTCAAACTTATTGACCTTGTTCTTATTGAAGTCAGGTGGGATTTTGTCTGCAAACAGGTTCAATCTCGCAGTCAGCATCGCACTGCAGCCGGAGTCAATGAAGTGTCAAAGGCACACTTATGAAGCTGCCACAACTGGCATTACGGTCCTCTGCCTGAGCAGAAATAAGACATGACACACTGGCTAGTGTCCAGTACAGTATGTAAGTCAATCTCTCATGGCCCTTCTTGCTGAGCAGGTGTCATGGGATCCATCCGCAACACTGGACATCCTATCAGATGTGGAGTGCCGTTTTCAGGTCTGGGAGGAATAACCCATTGCAAAATTGAGAAAAGATTCAGTGACTTGAAGCAAATAAACTTCTATCGAATGGACAGTATATAGGAGCAATAATGATGATTCATACATGCTGTCTCTTCTTCAAACTAACAGCACTGTAGTATAGATGGAAAGCAGTATGATGTTCATTTTAGTGTGGGCCAAGCAGGAAGACCCATGAAGAACTGCAGATGACGATGAGTCAAAATTAACATTCACAAAGAAACTGTCTACTGAAGAAATGTTTTTTTTTGCACCTGGCACATCTGATAACAACTTGGTAACACTTTAAAATAAAGTACAATTTGTTTGACATTAGTTCACACTCATTTTACAGCATTCATTAATGTACACTTTGATATTAGCTTACGACATACTGTGTTTTAATGCATTAATGCAATCAACATTATGAACATGTTCTGGCATGAATTACCAGTAAACAATAGTGTTTGAATGATTATTAAATAAAATGATAAAATAAATGCCTGAAGGACGACGCAAAATGATTGGAGATATGAAATGCCATTTTTATAGGGATACAAAAAAAATATATATATATATGATGTTTTTAGTAAAAATGCAAAATACAGTTTCGTGTCAAGTAATCAATACTCATAGGTAGTAAATTTCCGTATTTTACGCACCATTGGTAGGTAAAAATTCCATTTTGCTCCCTACATACACCTCTTAACCCTTCAATAATTTCCCTGTCAGCTGGTGACAGTATCCTCATTGGAAGGGCCTTTTCCCAGTGAGCGGGGGTGCCCCGTGTCTCATTGTCTTCTAGCAGGTTAGTAAGCTGCAGATTGTTCACGGTTCTTCAAGATTAGCCATCAGCATTTTCACAATCTTTTTAACTCTAGCCTGTTAGATTGTGTCACTGCTGGTAAGACATCCATTCAGCTAAGTGATTTATGTTTAATACGGAGGTCTTCTTTCTGGATCATGGTCTCTGTGGTCTACTCAGCTTTAAACAGTAGAGCTTTGATCTGTGTGAAGGGAGTCGAGGCAATCACATCTTTCAGCGCTGTGCTCAAGGTTGAGTCAATAACCTGTTAATGCACCTGCAGGGGCACGTGCATGCCACTAAAAATGGTGTCCTCTGAGTCATACTGAGAAGTTGAGGAATATAAAACTCAAAGAGTGTCTGTTGGTCTATTTTACTTCAAGTATGGTGTTATTGCCACCTTGACCCAGTGTACTGTATATATTTTTTGATACTTTAAGAAACAGCATGTAAATATGAGGTCAGCCTCAGGTCTCCCAGCCTTGCTGTTTTCATAATTTAAGAGGGGCCTGATCAGTTGGTCATCATGTCAGTGGTAACCACCAACCTGACTAGACTGGGAGACCAGGTGAACCAGCTTAAACCAGTTAAGACCAGCAAACCCCAATATATATTCATTAGAATTCCCGAGCTGTAACACGTGAGGAATCTGCTAAAACGTCACATCCATATTTCAATTCCAATTTGTTTTCATGCCGCAGTTTAGTTTAATATTGTTTTTGCAAAAATACCATTTTGAGTAAATGTTTTAGAAATGTTTTTTTTTTAATTACACTTGGTTTTTTAATACTTAAGCTTTTGTAGCTTCGATTTTTTGTCTTGTTTTTAGTTAAAATTTAAAAGAAATCTAAAATTAATAAGAATTTTCAAGACATGTAAAAATTATAGTCTTGTTTTCAGAAATAACTAGTCAAAACAACAAGTTTTATCTGCAAAAACAAGATTATTTAGCTTGTTCTGAAAATTCTTCTTGATTTAAGAATTTCTAGATATTTTGGCTGGAAACAAGACTAAACTAGAAAATCCTTTTTGCAGTATACTGTATTTTAAGTAGGCACTGCCCATGTACCCTTCGGCATGAGAATATTCCAAAAATAGATGTCAGAGCCAATTTCCAAAGAAAAGTTTTCATTTCCAATCTACAGTAAGCCCTGCTACTTGTCAAGCTGTAAATGATATTCATCCTATAACCTTAAAATCAGTGATTAGAACTCTTCTGTCCCTTCTTCTGAGCTATCGTCATAACCTTAACCTTTTTTTAGGCAACTGCAGGGGCTTTTCCCCAGTGCCAATGAACTGGGCCTTGGTGCGGTGAAATGAAGATGAAAGGCCGCCGTGTGGTGTAATCAGATTGTCTCCTGCAGTTGAGTCTCGTATTCATCTTCTCTTGGCAACCCGCTGCTCCACAAACTCTGGCTGACATAAATCACAATTGGGCCCCAGTCAGCTTTCATTCCCATAGAGCCACTGAGAGCCCAAATACAGCCCACAGGAACCCTGAGCTCAGGTCACAATCAGCCCAGCCTGAACTTTATTTACAATGGCTGTTTGTGTTTGTGGTAAAAGAAAACTGTAATTAAGATGGATTCCTTGTTATCAACATCATGATGTTGTCTTCAGGGGCATCACAGTGACTTTTCACAGTGGATTTCCCCAATTGGAGCCAAAAATAGACATGAAATGGCTCTTTACCAAGGTTCTTTGTGGGGTTTTTTTGGTTATGTGTCATGTTTTACACTGCTGCTAAGCTTGAAGCAAGATTGGTAGCCAGAAGTGTGTCCATCTTGGAACTCTGCAAATACACAATGAATAACAATGTGTTATTGCTCATCGATGGCAGCTGTGGAAATATTATTATTACTCTTGCTCATACAAACAATAACCCTAAGTATCTACTGCATCTATCTATCCTACACCATTTGTGCTATGGATTTAATGGTCCTTTAACATGAACCAATTTATATTTGCTTTGCCGAGATGTTTATGTGACAAAGCGTAAATGAAACATTAAGTCTTCAGGTGCATCTCACATTTGACCTGGTATTATTACCTGCCTAATGGCATGATGGGTGTAACAGAGGCCAGCTGGTAGGGCTGTGCAGTAAACCTTGTAGTTTTCTTGTTAGTGTGTCCACCTTCCATATTGGCAGTAATTTATTCAAGCCCCGCTCGAAGTGGACCAAGTGGAAATAGTAGTATGGGTAAAAAAGGAGGAGCTCAAGCTACATTGATGGCAAAAAAATAAAATATCATAAACCATAGTATCACAGAATACTCACCTTGTAACAAACCCAGAACTCCCTAGCAACCCCCAAAAAACAATGTGACTTACTTACTTCTAGCACAATTCATCACTGGAAAAATGAACTATAGTTAGTCACAATTATTTCTTAAAGCTGTAGAAACATGGTTAAATCTGCTAAAAAAACATTTCATTATTGAAATCAGTGTCCTCTTTGCTCCACAGTGTATTTTTTCACTGCGTAAGAACATGTGTTGTGAGAGTGCCATGGCTTGTCAGAGGTCTTTACAAAGGGCCAGCTGAGAATGTAGTTAGCTAATAGTTGGCTAACAATGCTTTTGAGAAACACACCACAGAACAGCACTGTAAGGGGTACGTTTGGAAAAAGCAAGCACCACATTATCTAGATATGAAAAATATTTTATAGTCATTTGGAATTCAAAGCTTTAATATCAGTTTTGTCATTTGAACATTCATGACTGCTCACTTACAGCCCAATAATTTCCATCCCCTGACAGGTACCATCGTAAGGATATAATCAATGTTATTCACTTCATTAGTGGTTTAATGTTGTGACTCATCAGTGTATATGCAAAGTTTCTAATATGCATTTCTATTTGTGAATTGCTGAGCTACAGACACACCAAACATCTTTAGGTTGTGGAATCCAAAGAAGACATCTGCCACACTGTCTGACCATGTTGTGTGTCTAAATAAAATAACTTACCTTGGCTGCAGCCTTAGTTTGGCAGTCATGTACTCTAAGCAAATCTACACTGGCTCCTTTGTCATTGAAGCAACTGTTTTCCATATGTTGCCTGACTGCAGTATACATCAAAAACTGCCCACAGTCCACTGAAGAATGGATCATACATGGTTTTAGGCAAAAATGCCTAGAAAAGGAACAGATGTCTTCATTTACATGCATTTGAATTGTTCATATATCATTTACATCTACAAACACAGTAAACTGGTTTGGCTTGTGTGGGTGTGAAAAAACCCCATCACGTTTCCCCTCTGGACCTAATTATGGAGACAGAAAAATGCGAAGTTACATATCTGTAATATAAAAAATCTTGTGTTTTATGATTTGTGGGATGAACTTCATTCGGATGCAGTTCAAAAGTAGAGTTTTTAGAGTTTAGTTAATACTGTGTGTGAGTGTGTGTATCAAGCTTAATTAGAGGGGAAAAAAAAAACACTTCTGTGAGCCAGATGCACAGTGACATCGGAAGTGACATTCAAGTAGGTTGTCCTAAATGGTGGCCCTCCCCAGTGTACTAAGTGTACTCAACTGTGCTATTTTAAGACACTATGAATATGAACTAAAATGCACTTTTAACATGCTATCTCTGTATTTAAAAAATTTATTTAGGTACCACTTGTAGTACACTTGAACCCATCGTTCATACACCAGTCCACTTAAATATACATGTGGTGAAATAAATTCATTTTGGTTGGGTTGAGTACACTTAGATGATCTTAGGTTTGTATCATTAGTATCATTAGTATATTAAGTACAAAATTAATGTGCAAAAATACAGCATAGTACATCATGGAAGTGTACTTGTTTTTCACCAGGAATTATATTGCTGTGTGATTTTTGTTGTTGTTTTTAACAGTGTTGTAGTCTGTCACAAGACTGGACTCTTTTGGTCTGGTCATAGATTTTTGGAGCGTTTAGACTTGTTATACAAGTTTGTGTGACTGATGCAGATGTCTTCATTCACCCCAAAGTAAAGTATGTTCATTGAATCATTTAGACCGTCTTTGGCTCTTGGTTTCAGCCTGAACTCTAATACAACACTAAGGTGATTCGGGTGTTTTTTAGTTCCCAACAAATGGCATTAACTGAGGTCTTATTCGTGTTTGTAACACAAATGTTTGTTACTCAAGGTTAAAGGTTTGTTCAAATTACAAAATTGATTAAAAAAAAGAAACATTAAACACTTTTGTTAAATATACTCCATTATTCTTTTTTGCTCTCTATTGTTGTCTTTTGTGTATGTCATGGGCAGGAGTTAATAACACACCACATTGGTCTTCTCCCAGTGAGCACAGCATGGCTTTTCTATTTTCACCTTGTGACTGCAGGCAGATGGAGGCTGATATAGTTCATAACAGCAGGTAAATTACAGCAGCGAACATTAAGACATATGCCTGAGTTGCCCGCTGCAACTCACAGGAGATGAATTTAAGCAAGTGCATTAAAGTGGATAAAGTGACACAATTTAGCTTATAGTGTAAAGAGATTACATATTGATTGTATTTAATGGTTTCCCTGCTTTTAGAAGATACTTAAAATAGATTCTATTAATTGGAATGCCATGGGTGTTTTCATTTCTCAGTCGTACGAATTCATACGATTTATTCTAAATCGTACGTATTTTACGAGATGCCAATTCGTATGAATTTTTTTTTCGAATGACCTAAACATAACCCCTCCCCTAAACCTAGCCATCACATGGTTTTAGACAAATCGTACGAATTAGTACGAATTGGCACAAATTTAGCACCTCGTACGAATATGTACGAATTGCTCGTAATACTGTGTTGGTTATACAGTACTATTGTCATTGAATGAAATATTGACTAGATAAATAGATAGATAGCATTTTATTTGGACCTGAATCAGTTGTACGTGCCTCAGGTTGCAAATTTATCATTCTAAAATATCAAGCAGCCACTGCTTACAAAGTCACACCATAAGAAAGAATATCTGAATTGAATATATTGAGTATGCTATTTCACAAGTCTGTCTGACTGCATCTTTTCTTTTCTTTTTTTTTTTTTTAATGGCTGAACCTTTAGATGATGGAAAAGGTAAAAAGAAAACGGAGGTGAGGGGTTAAAGACACAAAAAAGGACATGATGGGGGACAAGAGAAACCCATTGAACGGACACGTTGGTAATTAACAGCTGCCTTTGCTCCGGCTCCATTTATTATGCAGTAATCTTAGCGGCCCTGCCCCGTGACACCCCGCAGAATGAGATCAGCTCCCTGCAGACGCCCGACATCTGAATAGGGCTCTTTCAGCTTCCTCTCACTCATTACTGTGTGCATGTGTGACTCTGTGCATGTGTTTGGGCTTCAATAGTCAGCATGTGCCATACAGATACGGTGAATCTTTTGTGTGTGGTGCAAGTACTTCAAAATAAGAAAGGTGGGAATTGTATTGAGAGTCTATTGATTGTGCAGGGCACTTAATGAAAAAGAAGAGGGAAAAGGTGTTCATAAAAAAAAAAAGATTCTCAGTGTTATGAAGGCATGCTCTGGGGTTTTATGCTAGGTGATAAAAGAGTGTGTATAACAGGGATGGTAACAGGTAAAGTTTAGAACTTAAGAAGTTTAGAGAATTATGTGTGCATGTTGGTTTTAAGCATAGGCTTAATGTTCTAAAATTCATATAGTAGACTGTGTCTGAATTCACAATATTCATGAAACAGTACCAATAAATAATTGATAATTTTTTTTTTATAAACTTTAAGATTAACACCAAGACCAACAATCTTTAATCAACAATCAATCAACAATTGCAATTATTTACATGTATTTTTAAAATCTAAGCAGTTCTAATATCAGTTTATTTAACACTTATATGTTTTTCTGATGAGTTTCTTTAACTTTAGTCAGTTGCCCCTTTTATGGATTTTTATAACTTCTCATGCAGTGTGTAACACAGCTCCAAGTGAATGAAAACACCTTTCAAAGTTTGCAAAAGAAAGAGTCGACTCTGCATAATTTAAAACAAATCCCAATCCGTATCATGTTGATCACATGTTGCATTATATTGGTAACACTGTACAAAAAGCAGCACTGTTCTCACAAATGCTTTTTTATCAGACATTACACAATGACATGAAAATTAGAACAATCACCACAGATTGGTGTCATGCAAAGGAGGGATTTGGAAAAATTAATCACTGAGGGAATCTTTTGGAAATCGCTGAGCAAGTAAGGAAATGATAAATGTAGTTGTAAACCGATTTAGGGAGAAAGCGTGTAAAAAAAAACTCAAATCAGCCGTTACCAATCAGCACCGCCCCCATCGTAAGCTGTTCCAGTCACTATTTCACCACTATAAATAGGCGAGTTTTCTTCCCTTCCGCATCTCGCTTTCACATTTCCCTCCGCCTCCCCTTCGTCGCTGTTCGCTCCTGCCATGGGGGGCACGCAGGGTTCGAGCCGGACTCCGAGCCATGCTTTCATTTAGGGGTCTCGTTACTAGGGCTCGGGGGTTCACCGTACTCCCGTCTCGCCCCCCACTCGCCAAACATGCTATTATTATCATTGAGGAAGTCGTGAAATGCATATTTTAATACAGTGAAAGTGTTTTTGACCTGAGCGTGGAACCTGAATATGATGGTTTGAAGAATCTCCATCACCGTACCAAAGCGGATATGTCTTAAATTTACAATATAAGTCCAAGAATTTGGACTTCTAATCTGAACTGATATTAATGGAGACACATAAATAGCTGAATATCTAGATACAACTTGGTATTTTAAGCCTGAGGGAGAAAAAAAATGATCAAGCTCCGCAGTAACCTTTTCAAATGAAACCGTCGAATTTTCCAGCATAAAAAGCACGGCTTCCTGAGGATGCTGCAGGTACTTTAGACAGAAGAAAAAGAAAGAGAATAACACTCAAGAGGCGAGTGAGAGCAAGAAGGAGACGTATAGGTAGAATAGAAGACAGTCAAAAGAGACCTAAGGGCCTGCTTGAACCATTTCTGTTTCTAAAAATAAGTCTGGATGAATCCTTCCCTTGCGGTGGAACTGAACAAATGGTTCTCATTACCTATGTAACCACCAGCGCATCTGTCACAACCTTAAACGAAAAAAGAAAATACTCTTCTCACATCACTCACCCTCTGATTGATGTGCAAGTCACGGGGTTTGTTGGCCGATTTGTTTGGACATGACCCATGTGGCGTGAACACAAAGACCTTGCGTCCCTGACACCCGTACCGTTGTTTAAGGCCTTGAAAGTAAAACTGAGATCCTTTCACTCAAAGAGTAGATCTTTTTAGATGGATAGGCAGTGAGGACTCACCGTGTCTTTTTTTGTTGTGGTTGGGTTGCACAATGCCGCCGGTGACTGACTCTTTTGTAGTCTTATCAGCCATGCTGACAGTTGGCCAGAGGACTATTGGGCTCGGCTCAATAGCTCCCTTTGGAAATGAAGGACACTAGATTGAAAGGAGTGGCTTTAGGTATCAGTGTAGAAATTTCAATCTTGTTCTTTGTCAGGATAGATTATCTAGTGTTCAAGATGGCTTATGAAAACATATATAGTCACTATAGGGTTAAATTATGGATTGTTTTACTGATGTCCTTTACTGATTTTACTGAAAATCTACTGATTTCTGGACCTTGTTCATGGTAATTACATTGCTGTCTATCGAAAAAGACAAAGAGATCCCATAATAATTTGAAGAATTAACATGAAGATGAACAAAGGTCTTGCAGGTTTGGAACAACATGAGGGTTAATGTTAATGACAGGATTTACATTTTTTTTGAGTGCAACATCTCATAGTTTGCCCAAAAATAACCCTCGAGTTGCTGTATTAGGGTAACCAAACAGTTGTTCCATTAACTTCAGTATGAAAAAAAAATACTAGAGAAGTCAAGGGGACCAGGAACTATTTAGCTACTCTCAGTTTCCAATATATCTATTTTTTGTTGTTGTTGTTGTTGTTTTTTTTATTGGTAAAAAGAAACTTATGCAGGTTTATAAAAATTTTAGAGTAATTAAACAATGACAGGTTTTTTTGGGGGTGATACGCTTTGTATCTTAATATTATGTGGCTTGTTGAGGAAAGAAGTGCTAGACAAAAAATAATAATATATATATATGATAATATATATATATATATATATATATATATATATATATTATTATTATTATTATTATTATTTTTTTTTTTCACTGAATGATACCAGAATATTACAAAGATGGGCTAGCAACTAAATCTGCAGTTGTTATCCAAAATAGCACAACCGAGCAAAGTACTAAAAAACACATCAAACACCTCTGGTCTCTCCTATTTAGAGTCAGCACTACTCCAAAGGTAATGATTTCTCAGGGTGATGTCTGTAAAAGGAAATGTGCATTTCACCTCAGTAATAAAACGTATGCATTCAGACAGCTATTAATTCACTGTAAGTTTTGTTGTTTGGTAAACCTGAATGTTTAAGTTACTTGGTCAGTAATGCGGCAAAGAATCACATGCTGAATTATTGATTGATGAATCTCTTGCACAACTGAAAGACAACAAAAGAACTGACAAACTACATGTAAATGCTAAAAGTATCTCCAAATAATTTGATAATTTTGTCTAATCATGTCTATCTTATTGTTTTCAACTAATATAAAAAATACACAATTTAACTTTTTAAATTAAGTAACTTTATATCTAATGTACACAATGAAAATATTTGTAGGGGGAAAAAACTGCTATAGTAAGAAGTTGTAAAATTGTTAATTCATGGTTTTTACGAATAAAAACTATACATTACACCTGATTTCTAGTGATCCGTCTAGTCGTCTTGACTACAGACATAGTAATCATATAATATGATTATATTTCAAATAAACAATTTTTGTCCCATTTCATGTTGTCAGTAATGTAAAAGTGTTTACATTTTCTTTTTTGTGTGTTCAACCCTGTTCACGGAGCACAACCACCACTGCACATGTTTTCTTAATCAAACACAACTGATTCAACATCTCGACTCATTAGAGACTCCAACCCAGTGTTCATACTATCCATCCTAATTAGTATCTAAGATTAGAAAAAGTGTGTCCCAAAGCCTAGTTTGTTGAAAAGAGTATTTCAAACATCCCCAGATGGTCCACTATTTCAGGTAGATTTTTGAAGTGTGGATCTGTGCACACAAGAAGGGATACAGGATAAAAAAAACTGTGCATGTGCACATTATTTTAGCATGTCACACTTTACATTAATTACTGTTTTTGCATAATTGTAAGGGGTAGGTGTAGGGTTGAGGTAGGTGTAGACATTAATAAAACAAAAAAAATATTTTATTGTTATTTTTTGGTTTTTGCTCTATTTCCTCCACACTGTATGGCTAATACTGCCCACAATCCATTGTTCTTTGGTAAATGATTATTTATATAGCGCTTTTAACAATACAGATTGTAGCAAAGCACTGAACATTATCAAGTAGGAGAACAGAGTGACCACAGGTTAAGTAGAGATATTAAGATAAGGGCATTGCATTGAAGACAGCAAAAAGTACAGTTTTAGCTGGTTTCTACTGATTTGGTTAATGGGAAGATATGATCATTTTCTCATTCAGTCTCCTTAATCAAAATGAATAACTCTTTATTCATGCCATTTTAGTGGCATTAAATGTCATCAGCGTCGAAAGTTCCCCATCTGTGCAATCTTGATCATATTCTAAATTAGTAAGTGAAAAGTAAAAAGTACATTAGCATTATATTTCAATGATACAGTTAAAAACCTTTAAGTAATTTATTTACATAAATCGTTTTTATTTATGTCTTATCTTAAATACGCTTTATAAGTGTTTACATTCGGACTATTTAGACTGGTTCTCGTGATTCGTCATAAACAGGGAGAAGTAGATCCGGGTACAATGTTATTCTGCAAGACGCGCGCAGTTTTGTTTATTAACATAGTTTATTATTTTTTATTAATAAATCTTTAACAGGATGCTAATTAATTAGCATATAATATATACCCATATAGATTAGGTTATAGACATTATGGATAAAACAATGCAATTATGGTGATTATACTGACTGACAAAGAGTCACATGTCTGTTAATATGACTTGAAAAGCCATCCAAGAGTATGTCAAGCTGTTTCACCCACAACTTTAGAATTGTGCCTGTGAGATTAGGACTAACTTTTCTATGAGATCTTCTATTTGAGTTTAGAACAAGGTCTTTTCTCTGTTGCCAGGTGGCTAATGTTAGTTGCGCTTCATTGGTTTACCTCAGTGAAAGCATTCACCAGTCACCACTGGTTAAGTAAAGGCAGAGAGGGTGAAAAAGGCATGTCCACCTGAAAGGCCGAGGCGAGACGTGCTGTTGATTGTATCCCATCCGTGAGGAGGTAAGGTAGATGAGCTTTTGATTGGCTGGGGGACTGGGGGGATGGGCGAAGATGGATTTTTGATTGGGTGAGAGAGCGCACAAGGTTCCGTTCGGTCAGCCTTGAAGAGAGTGCGTCCCAGCGGAGGCCGTCATGATCAATGTGGTCATTACAGCTCTTCTTTAGCTCGACTGGAGCACTGCTCTGGCTTGGATGTATGGAATAAATTAAGGGGAAATGGGCTATAAAGAGAAGGGGGTCAGATTAGCGGCAAATGTCAGTCTATTCAATATACCAGCAGGTTGTGTTTATTACTTAGCTTACTGGCTGTGACAGACCACCAAACTATCTTAAATTACAAATGCAGAGACACTGGGATATCTCAAAACCACATCCAATTGGGACTTTGGCTTTCTACTTCTGTAGCAAAAAATAAATATATCAAAAGCAAACAAAAACACTATTTTTCTATAATAAAGATTTTTTTAAAGGTTTTTTACAACAGTGCCGTAGAATAATTATTGGTTGCATAAACAACCTTTTAGAGAACAGATCTTAAAAGAACCATTTTTAATTCGTTTTTAGAACAGTTTATCCGCTGTAAAAAAGCTTTTGTGGAATGGAAAACCTCCATGGATGCAAAATATTTTTTACCAATAATAGGAGTGTATGCTTTTAAAATAATGATAATAATAATAATTAAATTGTGGCCTTTCCATTTCAAAATGTCATTTTCAATGAAACATCGCTTACTATTTCTTTGTAATTATTTGGTAAACTAACCAGGAATTTCTGAGTGCCATTTCTTAAAGAAAATGTAGTGTACTGAAAAAGCTGTACAGTATATTTATGACCATCATTCAATGCATTGTGCATCACAAAAATAAATTGTTGTTTCAAAGAGATCTGATAACAACCTCAAAACATAGTTTCTACAAAATATTCGCTCCCACTTTATATTAGGTGGCCTTAACTACCGTGTACAATGCATTTATTGTGTACATAAAATGTTTTACGTTGAATTTATTCATAAAAATATGAATAAAAATACATATATGTAAATACATCTGAAATTAATTTCTATAATTGCGTTTGTTTACCCATCCTTTACACCTTAACCCTCCCTTAAAAACCTCTTAAACTCTGTGGACCCTTCGGAGGGTCCAAATGTACATATTCAACTTGTGCCTTTAATTTTTAACCCTTTGTGTGCACCAATAACCCCAAATGTGGTACCATTTGAAAGCTTAGAAACTTTATTTTATGCAGATATAAATCATTATTTTACTGTCACAAAGTTATTCACACATGAATTACACTTTGTAACCCCCCCACCCCCATTGTGTACAATTGTGTAACTATTGTGTTGACATGGTTCATCTTAGGACAGACAACATAAATAATAATATTTATCACTTACAGCAGTTTTTTTATGTAATTTCAAAGGGTTTTCTTTAAAATGACACTATATTGCATTTATTCCACTTTATGTTGGTATTAGGGAGACTTGAAACTTGGGGAGAAATTTGTGTAGGTGGAAATTGTACAAAAAAGGTTTTATTCTTTCCTACAGTTGGAATAGAATAACTCTTGCATAGATTGTGATAGAAATACATTTCCTTTTCCCTTTGCTTGCTGACATGTGTTGGAAACAAATACAATTGTCTGCAGGCCCTCAGGGCCTGAGCTATACAATTTAAAATTTTAGTTTACAAAAAAATAAAATAAAAAGCGCCTCTTTTTTTGTCTTTATTATAACACAGACAATATATACAATAAGTTTAATGAATTTTAACAGTGTTTTATGTCATTTCAAAAGGTTTTCTTTAAAATGATGCCAATCTTTTGTATATGCACCTCGGTATGGGAAGCTTTTTCATTTTGGTAGGCAAAAACAGGCGGAATTCCCCAAAATAACTGCAGAGTGTAAGAGGTTAATATGCCACACCTGTGAGGTGACAGTTTCATACAGTGTGAGAGTATTATTGAAGTTTGCAAACATCATATTATTGATGCCTGCTGTATTATTTTTGCATTAGGGATTTAAGTAATGCCATAGTAACCACTCTGAATGCTCTAGCAGGATCTTGGTTAAAAGCACTCAGAGCACCTCAGCAGCTGATAAGCAATGACCTGGTGACCAAAAAAGTAAAAACAGTCCAGTTGATGAACAATTGTGACGTTCAGTAGTCCTTTGTATTGGAACATAACTATGGCCACCCTTTAGTGCGCCAATACACACACGTCACCATAGTTAAGAATATGGCCCACCTGCTCTGGAATAAATAAATATAGTTATAGCGACATGAACTGTGTGATGAACTGTTTACATAGCAATCTGACACTACAGTCTATACTAGCCAGAGAGTGAGCAGCGCTTCACCCAGCATAGACTACGTCAACCAGTCCGTGAAGCCCCATCCTTACATCCTCAAAATGATCTTTACAGGTTTGAAATTATTTTCTATTTTCTATTAACAAGCCCTTATATTGCTCATGCTAGATACTGCATCTCTAGGCGATATTTGGCATTTCATTACGAGAGAATGATAGCCGACTCTGGTTCCTCAAAAGGTTTTTCTTTCTCTTTAACCTAAAACTCTTACTTAAGTAATTTGTTTATTTATTGCTTGCCACAGTTGGTTTTAGCTTGCTCACTGCATGGCCCAAAATTGTTTTCTGTAAAGTTTCTTTGAAATAATATTTTTCAAAAACTGACCTACTTGGCAAGTGATGGAAACATATTTCTAATTCATAAACATCCTGTTGAGAAACACTAGGGTAAATATTGTTACATCTGCAATCCACCTGAAGGCTTCACATGTTTTATAGAAGCCTGCTGTTTGCACACTAATGGACTTCCTCTAACGTCATTTTATGTGTGTGTGCATTTACGTCAGTATCATTCTAATGTTCTTACTTGGCATTTTAGTGGGCTCCTTTCATTGCAGAACAGCATTTTGTACATACACTGTGGGGAAATCCTCCTGAAGCAAAGCTGAGCATGTTTCTTTAAAGCATATCAGTGTTTAGTTTCTGAGTCAACGCTATTTTGGACAGAATCCAGAGCATTAAAGGAATAGTTTACCCATGAGCAAAAAAAAATTTGCTTCCATCTACTCCAATCAGTCTAAAATACGGCAGTGCTGTTTTCCACGAAAGCATAAAACCCAGGACTTAAATATGAATAAATAAAAAAACCCTGTGTAAAAACATCAGTGATATGAACTTGTCCATGAAAGAAAATAAGTAAATGAATTAAAGAAACATTTAAAACAATTAGTCATGATTAATCACATACAAAATAAAAGTTTTTGTTTAAATAGTGTGTGTGTGTGTGTGTGTGTGTGTGTGTGTGTGTGTGTATTGACAGAAAAACACTGAATTGGTGACATTTTTGCAGATTTATTAAGAAAGAAAAACTGAAATATCACACGGTCCTAAGCATTTAGTGACACTCATATATTTAACTCAGGTGATGTTCGATTCTTCTGATCATCCTTGATATGGTTCTACATCTTCATTTGAGTCCAACTTTGTTTGATTGTACTGATTGGACATAATTAGGAAAACCACACACCTGTCTATATAAGACCTATATACAGCTATATGCAGTCTATATACAGCTCACAATGAATGTCAGAGCAAATGAGAATCATGAGGTCAAAGAACTGCCTGAAGAGCTCAGAGACATAATTGTGGCAAGGCACAGATCTGGCCAAGGTTACAAAACAATTTCTACTGCATCTAAGATTCCTAAAGAAGAATCAATCAATCAAACAATCAATCAATCAATCAATCACTTTTATTTATATAGCTTAGGCTGCGCTCCTGGCGGGTTATGATTGGTTGAAATGGCGAGGT
>JAUCNO010001935.1:0-16097 GCA_032353835.1 Enteromius viviparus
ATATGCATATGTGTGTATTTATATAAGCATAATAAATATACACAGTACACTCACATGTTATGTTCGCAAATTGTTTTATTTTGGATGTGATTAATCACAGTTAATCATTGCCCAGCACTTATTTTTTTAAATGTTAAAGTTTTTTAAACAAATGCTATGAATTATTAATTCCTATACAATTTAAGTTATGTCAAACTAGGCTGTTGCCTTTAACATTTTTTGGTTTGTTTTCATGATATCAGGATATATTAATTAAAAGCGTAAACAAAACAAATAGAAATAATAAATAGAAAATGTACATTTGAAATGCGTAAATGTAAAATAGAGATGTTGCCTTGGCAAAAAGCTGAAGTAAAATAAGTTGAAGTTGTGCTAAAATGACTTAAACTTTTCGAATTGTAATAATCTCATGTCTCTTTTTCAGACCCCCAGACCGCTGAACATTATCAAACAAAACAATGGTGAGCAAATCATCCGTCGACGGACACGCAAGCGCCTAAATCCTGACCCCGTACCTTCTGAGCAGGTGGGGTCCAAGCAGCAACGCGTCAACAGCGAGGACCGTCTCAACGGCAGCCCCTTAGAGAGGAGGACTGAGGAAGCAGGATCCGATGGGTCTTTATCACGTGCTGAGGCCCAAGCACAGTTGGGTAAATATGAGGCTTACGGTCCCTCAGGACCCAAAAGTCACCCTAGCCCCCGCTCCACCCACGCGTTCCTCATTAACCAGACGCTGGAGATCCACAAGCGCATGCCACCCCTGCATATGCACAAGAGTCCTGCAGACAGCGGGGCTGAGGGCAACGGTCTCAGCGCAGGACCCCAGGGAGGGGACGGCAAGGGTGGTTCTGAACGGGGCAGCCCAATCGAGAAGTACATGCGACCGTCGAAGCAGTCCAGCTACTCGCCTCCAGGAAGCCCTATCGAGAAGTACCAGTACCCGTTCTTCAGCCTACCCTTCCTCCACAATGACCTGCAAAACGAAGCGGACTGGTTGCGCTTCTGGACTAAGTACAAGATGTCTGTGCCGGGCAACCCGGGCCACTACCTGAGCCCCGTGGCTGGCCTTCCCAATCCGTGCCAAAGCTTTGTGCCTTACCCTGCCTTCGGCTTACCGCCTCATTTCCCCCCACCGACCCCTTCTGGACCCGAAAGCGACACGCCTCTCGACCTGGCCATGAAACATTCCAAACCCAGTCCTACGCCCAACGGGACCCTCGTCGCCAAGGAGAAACAGGCATCACCCGCTTCTGAAAGGGAGCGGGAGACGGAACGCTCGGAAGAACCCGAAGAGGAACGCTCTACTCCGCAAGTGGCCCAACCGGAGAAGGTTGATCAGGCCACGCAAGACGACATCTCGAGCAAATGCGCCCACTGTGGCATTGTCTTCCTGGACGAGGTCCTGTACGCCCTGCACATGAGTTGCCATGGTGACAGCGGGCCCTTCCAGTGCAGTATCTGCCTGCACGCTTGCGCCGATAAGTACGATTTCACAACACACATCCAGCGAGGCCTCCACCGGGCCGCCCCCGAGGCGAACGCCAGCCCCTCTAACCAATGAGCTTTACAAACCTGCAATCCGAGCACAACTAGAGCAGTGAGGAAAGCGAGCGCTTGTACGAATGAACTTCTTTTTTGCTTGAAATGTGCCAAGACGGATCATGGTGCCTAAAGCAGCCAATGCAAGAAACTTCAGTCTGCATAGCATTTCTGTGGGAGCTCACACACGTACACTTTTAACGAACAAAGACCGCTTTTTGAGGACATCGGTACATGTAGCTACTCAATCTAGATATATTTTGTTTGTAATTTTCGACAAGGCAGTTCAGCAAGCAAGGTACATCTACTCCAATTAAATGCTTGGTTTCACGTCGCCGTGTGTATTCGCAGATTTATGGAAAGTTCTCTTACCTGGTTCTGATGAGGATGTGTTCTGCATGTGTGGCTCAGTGTAGGAAAATGTGGCAGTCGTCTGTCACTATGGCAACAGCATAAATGACTGCCATCCTCAAACAAACATCCAGCATCCTCAGGGAATGTGTATGGCTGAATAGACAACATTAGTTTATAGTCTGTCTCGAAATAACATTATACTAAATGTCTTACGGTTTTCTGTTTGTTCTTGTCTTTTTGTTTGTGTGTTGAAGTTAAAGGGTTAAGTAACTCAAGTCACAGAATTCCATCAGAACTTTTAAGCTGCTGCCTTAGTTGCTGGGATGCAATTCTCTACTCTAGAAATTTGGGAAGGAATTTAAAAAAAAAAATTTTTATTTTCTAAGTTGTTAATAGTAAAATCATATTATCAGTGCCTGATACATTGTACAAAGTATTTTCTACATGAGATGTTGATATGCAACATTGAACTCGCATCTGAATAAGGGCCTTGAGTTTGGCTCTGACAAACGTTTACATTTGCAAATGTAGCAAACGTCGTAATGAAGCAACACCTGAACTTTTTTTTGTTTGTTTTTTCATGAAAACATTAAGACAATTCAATTTCATTTCCTCCAAAGGTGGATTATTAAACAAAAGTACTATGTCTTTTTTAGTTTTGGCTACAAAAGGGCACTATTCATTCCAAGTGTTGTCATTTTCTGTTGCCTCTTCTTACCATGTACTTGTGCTTTGTAGTTGATGAAGAAGCTTGTATTGGACTGAAGTCTTCCTGTATTTTTCTCCTGCTGGAACATTCGAGGGAAACTGATCAGCCTGTGCATTATTTGGTCTTTTTATGGGAGCCAGTGCTCTGTAATATAAAAAAAAATAACTTTTTGCCAGTCTAAAATAATTTTGTTCCACCTTTAATTTTAAAGAGCAGTTGAAAACACCTTTGGATTTTTATTTTTTGAGTTTTATTTGGTGTACTGAAACTTAATAACTGCAGGTGTTTCTGGTGCCTTTCGATGGCTGTTGTCTCAAAGAGGCATAACATTATTTATATTGTTGTTTCACCCAGCTGTACTTTGGTTATGATCCTTTTGCAACTTTTATCATGTGGAGTGGACAACTGTCTACCTGAGCGACCGAAAAAACATGTTTTCAAATAATAATGAGCTCAGAAATGATCCAGAAATATGTTATCAAGTGAAGCACTATTTTAACGCTGTTCATGCATCTTCGCAGTTGTCCATTTTATTTTGAATAGGAAAATCAAAAACATTTGAACCTCCCAGAATTTTTTTGCTGTCAGTTTTGTTGTTGTGCACCTGTGTGTGCTTCTCTACACTTGGTCACAAGTTCAGTGAGTTGGGTCTAGTCTGACTTCATACAGACATTATTTATATGAACTGGGGAAAAAGGGGAGATTGAGACTCAAAATGTCTAATTTGTACTCTCTCTCTCTCTCGGATTCTCAGAAACTAGCCTTACAACGCTGCTTAACTGCAAATGCCTCTTAAAAATAACTGAAATCATTATATACTGTCGCTTTACAACAAACCATTTATACAGTTGGGTATTAAATAACATAAGATTCTTTATTTTTATTTTTGTCTAAATTTTCAAATGTTAATGCTTGCACTTCAGTTACTCTATTGCAAAAGAAGAAAGATGAAATGTGTTATTAGCATGCTAAGTACAGGTACTGCATTATAATAAATGAAAGAGATCTTGCCTATGTTTGAAGGTCTTAGCAATATTGAAACACAAGGAGTATTTGATGGAGCCCGGAAGCTCGTTTGGCCAAGGTCAAGGCAAAGGGCATAAATATGTAAATGTTTTAACCATTATTCTTAGAATGTTATTGTTTTTACACTTGCTGCATTTAAGGTGCATAGATGATGATTTAGGATTTTCTTCTTCTTTTTTTTTTTCTTTTTTTTTTTTTTCAGCTGCCACCTTAACTTTTATTATTATTATTTTCTTTCTTTTTTGTGTGGTAGGATTTTACATGCAAAAAGATTCAATAAAGATGGCAAAGATTTCTGTTACATCTAAACTTGAATAATAATGATGACGATGATAATAATAATGATAATAAAATAATAAAACATTTTAGCAATTTTTCTGTGTACTTTATTGCGTCAATAAAATTTTTTTTCTTTTCTTGTAATTTAAATTTAATTGATTTTATTACCTGAAATTTGAACTGCATTTAAATGAAGGAAAAACATAAAAATCAACAATATTGTGAAATATTTGCAGTTTTCTATTTTAATATATTTGAAAATGTAATTTATCTGCAGTCATTCTCCAGTGTCATAATATATGTATAACAGGTGAGATATTAACATGTTTCAATTAAATGAACATTTTCATTATTTGTTCCCTGTTATTTCAATCCAGTGACCAGCAATCCTGTTCTGGTCTATTGATTATTCTGAGCTAGATAACCTTTTGACAGCTGATGAACTGGAGTTTCCATTTGTTTGCTGTGTCACATGACATACCATCCAAATGAAACCTCTGGCCTCTCACAGTGCTGTATGGAACTGCTATTGATCGCCATCCAGTTGTTTTGTGTCTTGTCCTACAAGACTGTTGGTTAAGGGCTCATTACACAGTCAGTTAGGGCAGGCCTGACAGTATGCCGGAGGATGTCAGTTTCAAGCACTGAAGAAAACCGATATATGTGGCTGGCTACTTAATTTGCATTTGTTTTAAAATGAAGCCTCATGTCTTAAAATCTTAATGGATAAGATAATGGCGGCAATTTGATTTTGATCTCTTTCAGTAAATAGAGAAGAATTTCATCCTGTTCACTCAAAAGAATTGATAAAACCTTTCCAGATGAGGTAGATAAAGATTTTTACCTTAGGTTGCAAGGCCATCTGACAGGAGCAGTGACTTCTCCTCTTTTCGGTGCAAGTTGATTCCGTTTCAAAACACTCCTTTGAGATAAAAGTGAGGATGAATGCCATCCACAACTGCCATAACCCTTTCTCAAACGGTGACAGCTGCAAATGGAAGTCTTCATAGATTCAGTTTTTCCTTGCTCTTTCTTATTTCTGTCCCACTAACTGTCCTTCCTCACCTTCAAAGTCAAAGGCCAACCAAACCTTGAGGAAAGGTCCCTGACCTCCGTGTGCTTGGTCGGTGGATGTTGAGGAGACAGGACAGAGTGAGTCTTTGAAAGCAGCCCTCGAAGGACTCTTCTGGACATGAAGCTGGTCAGCTCTGCTCACTGTGGGATAATGGCTGGGTAACTGTCACTCACACGGAGGTGCTTCATAGTCTGGGGTTCTGTGGCAGAAAGGCTTTGATGCCATAGGGGTTGTCCAGCTTCTGGACATACTTTATTCTATAATATTCTGCTAAAGAATCCTGCAAAGACATTTATATAAATGTGCCGTTTGAGAAAACTACTCATTTACAAGTAATGTACAACTCAAAAGTTTGTTTCAAGGATTTCCTCTGGATTCATTCATATACAGTGTAAGCTGATGGGCATAAAATACCATACATTAAAGAGACAATTATAAAGTAATTTTCCAGTTGGCTTCCTTCCACACAGACATACAGTACAGTACATCGGGTATCAACATATCTCCTATCCATGGTTGCCAGGTTTTCCCAACTAAAGCCATACACTTACTACTTAAAAGCAAGTTTTTGCTGTTTACAATAAATAAAAGTACATACAGTTATAATAAAACGTCCCTCACAAACGAATTAGAAGCACAAACTAAGGACCAGTGTTGCCAACTTAGCGACTTTTCAGACCCCTTAGCGACATTTTTCCAAAAATAGTGACTTCTTGGACAAACCTCAGCGAGCCTCTGGTAGTGCCGCGCGAGCACGAGCACGAGCACGAGCACGAGCACTTGTTTTCCAAGCGCGCGCTCACCTCTCTCTGCGTCTGTTCTGTTCAGCGTTCTGAAAGGAGCAGGGCTTTCGGTTAAAATATGTATTATGTTGCTTCTAACTCTATTTTACATGCAAATATAGCCGAAATCACAGCATAGCCATTGTCTATATTTTATGCGTGTTTGATTTCATCAAACATCGGCTTGTTTATAAATCAGGATATTAATACAGATAAAGTAGAGTTAGTAGGCCTAATAATGGGGTGCATTTCAGTCACTATTTCATGTTTTTCTGACAACAAAAACCATTAAATATACCAATGGAAACAGTTATATTGAGAATTTGGCTGCATTAAAATACATTATGTGGCTACAAGAGAAGCAAGATAATATGACGCACTGACGTAACGAATATGCAAGTTGTCATGTGACGTCATCTAGCGACTTTTCAAGCTGGATTTAGCTACTTTCGATTGAAAAAAGTTGGCAACACTGCTAAGGATTTGTAAACAAAAATGTCAGAGGATTTCGATACAAGCCAACCAAGAGGAGACTGGTTTTACTAAACCAAGGAAATGTTGTTTCCTTTGCTCCTACATTTCCATAGACATATATAGGTATATATATCGCATATATAGGTCAGTATACATATCTATGCTACATTTCCTAGAGCCACAGGCTTGACACATGTTCTTCATGTCATCCGTCTGAAGGTCTTCCGTTTACCCCAGTTACTAGAAATAAGAGAAAAGTGTTTATTTAATGTGAAATATGGATATTTATATTACAATAATGCATGGATTCGCCTTAATTCAGCCCCTGGAGCTGTGAGAGGGATGTTTCATACCGTTTGCGCGCACTATATTTAACATGTTTTTGAAACTCCGATTGGATTCGTCTAAAGAAAGAACGTCACAGAAAGTGAGTGAAACTTACCCTTTAAAGGTGAATGACGGAATATAACGCCAGCAGGGGTCACTCATAATTCATTAGTTTAATGTTTAAGAAAGACTTAATTTTGCTGAAATACATAATGCATCAATTTGAGCTATATTGATTATGTTGTTGAGCAGTGATGCAAAGAATTATTGGGTCAAGTGGTCAGAGCTGTGTGATTTTTACATCATAGTGAATAAAACAGCTGCTGACCAATCAGAATTGAGGGCTGAAACTAACCATTTTAGTATAAAAATGAATATTAGAATAATAATATACATATTTATATTAACAATAGCCTATAAAATATTTAATGGAAAAACTAAACGTATGTATAGAACTTAGTATTCAAAGATCACTGACTGTAAGTTCAGCTGCTTGAGGCCAGTAGACGGATGATCTGAAAGTGAGAATATCACAATCAAAATTTAATCTCAGCTGACAGCACAAAGATCAGACAGTATCATTCATCTCTGCTTGCTATTGTTGTCCAGCATGTGTGGTCAAGTACTGTGCCTTGGGCATGTGTATCTTTGTTAAGATAACAGTTCTGGACAAATCAATTGATAGGCAGTGTTGGGGGTAGACTGACTGCTGACGGTCTGGAATTCATAGCCGCCTTTTTAATTTTAGAGTAATATATTTGAGTTAAAAAAAAAAAAAACGTTTTAAAAAAAAGTAACGCCAGTTATTTTTTATTATGTATTGACTGACATGTCTCCTGAACCCATGCAGAAATCAGAAATACAGAGGCATTGTGAATACTAGTTCTAGACTAAATGTGATTGTGCATTAATTCATCTCACTCTCAAAAAACAGATTTAATATTCATCAAAATGAATTAAAATAAACTCAGAATATGACGCAAACGGCAATAGTTAAATTACACAAATGTATCTAATAGCATTTTATTAACCAATGTCTTTGCTGCTGACCTTTGATAATCCAGTTCCACCATACTTACAAGCAGAAATGACTTCCAAAACGAACTATTGTGCTTCGTTGTGTTTTTTTTTTTTTGCGGTAGAGTATTGGAATTTTTCTTCAGCCTGAGGTTTATTTGTGACACTTTTTGCTATAATTAGAACTTATATTAAAAATAAACTTTCAACAATAAAGTAATGCAAAAGTAACATAATGCATTACTTTCCATAAAAAGTAACTTATTGTATAATATTGTAATGCCTTACTTTTAAAAGAAACTTTCCCCAACACTGTTGATAGACAAGCTGATTTCTATTCCCAATTAGGCGATTAAACCAAACTCAGTCCTCATTACCTTTCCAACATACATTCTAGCTGCCTTTAGACCTATAACTCCTCCATATATTTTCATATATTCACTTTTTACCAACTAACAGAAAAGCAAGACCTGATTTAAAGCCTTGATTTGAGTGGATGGCACCCAAGGCCAATGATGCTTTTTTTTCACTCTCTTGCTTAGTTTTCATCAGCGCCGTGCCCTTGGTGAGCAGTTCGATTATCTATCAGCCAAAAGAGGTCGCTTTGCATGTAAACAATATTCCATCAAAGATGGAGGAAGTCCTTGAATATCAAACATCTTTATCCTATATGCTTCTTCTTAGGTCATCTGGGGTGGAGATGAGGCTGGTTTAGACATATTCTTACTAATTCATACAGAAAGTTTTTTTCTTCTTTTTTTCTAAAGTTTGTTTAATGTCCACTACGTGCAGTACCAATTTCAAAGTTAACTTTAGGCCAGAAATATTAATTAAGCAGAACTTTTCCTGGGCGAAATGTTAAAGATTAGTCTGCAGCCATGTGGCACATTTTGACACTAAAACTGCAATAAGTTCTGGTTGTGGGCAATTATCCCACTCAAAGCTTATTCAAAACACCAATTAAGAAATAAATCTTGTGGTAGCTAACAACATTGTAACTAATATTATTCTTCTCTTTATGTTTGCTTCTCATTTCTGTCCTCTTCCTAACTTACTCAGTACATACCTATCAATTAGCAGGACGGTGAGGACATTACCCCTTTCACCGATAAGAAGAAATAACTTTGAGATCCCTTAGTGTTTTGCCTCCTCAAGTGCAAGTGAAGATATTCCTATCTTCTGCCTTTATATAATTTAAATCACAATGGACAATTGTACACAATGGGCTTTATCATAACAGGATGATTATGTACGCTGTGCACAGGCCTTTATCTTGGTGAAACACGGCTACTCGACTGACCTTTGTCCAGCTGCGCAGGCGTTCTAAAGTGCCATTGCTCATTGATACACAATGCACCTTGTTCAGTGCCCTTCAGGTTTTTTTCCCCCCAGCTGTACTTATTCCATCAACGTTCCTTGCAGAGGACTAGCTAATTTCACTCAGGCCGTATTCATCACCAGGCAGGTCTGGAGAGGTAGGACACTGTGGAATGAACGACAATTAGTTTTGTGAATATATTGGAAGATTGTTATTACAAACTTGGCCAGAGCTGCTGCCTTGGCCTTAAACACCTCCATTACAATTGAATTTTTTTCAATTCATTTGATTTGTATTGCACTTTTAACAATGCATGTTGTTCCAAAACGGCTTTGCAACCCCAGTTATAAAAGCTAAAGCTGACTGTAGCAAGGACAGACTTTTTAAAATGTAAACTTTTGAAAAGTGTATTAAGATGAAATGCTCTGGCTGGCGCATTTTTCAACAAATTCATACAAAGTATGCATATGCACAGATGCATGGGATTAAGTAGACCACATCCATTCATTTTTAGCAATTATTTATAACCTAGAAAATACTTATTTTTATTTAATTTAATTAAATGTTACATTTTTTCTTA
Source organism: Enteromius viviparus (assembly GCA_032353835.1). NCBI lineage: Eukaryota > Metazoa > Chordata > Actinopteri > Cypriniformes > Cyprinidae > Enteromius > Enteromius viviparus. Next base: position 9,481 of record JAUCNO010001935.1, read on the forward strand.
TTTTATTAAATATTTTTATATTTACACATTTAATACATGTAGATGACATTTTAAGATTTTTAGTATTTATCAAAAGTCAGCTGTAGCACATTCTTATTAATACTTCCAAGACTCACACAAACATTTTTTTGCAGTTATTCATGTTAGCTAGATATTATGTTTGAGACGAGTAGTCACAGAGTTTGCAAAGAATATGAATAAATAAAACTTTAAATTGCAACACAGTACAGATTAAATATTGTGATCGTAATGGCTTCTGATAAAATAGGAACCATGTGTATGACAGACACTATGGCCGGCGTTGGAGGACACTCCATGATAGCAGATGGGGCACAGGTGTGGGGTTGATGGTGGCCCAGGGGTGGATCCGGGCATGATAGGAGCCAGTGAAACTCATGATGGGTGTCTTACGGTGTAAGTAGAGAACAGAAATGGAAAGACTGTAGTGTTTAGAAAAGTATACAGAAACATAAGAATAAATAATATTTAACAGAAATGACAGAACAATCTTTTAAGCAAGAATTGTAAGCAATTTTAAGCTGTTGAAGCACCTGAAGAGTCTTCTCAGAGGACTTTCAATGAAGAAATTCATAATGTCATTGCTACTGTGCTATACCAGGTTTAATCAGTGTCTGGTTAATCCATACTTACCAATTGGATGTGCATTATGTCGTTGTTTTCTACGATTCTGATTAAAAATGCAGCAATTTGTGCTGTTGGAAACACTATCAACCTCAAAGCTGATTTTTCTAGATTATAGACATGGCTGTCCATGATGCCCTATTTTTAGTACTCAATCGTTCGGCCATTGCCTAAAAGTGCAGTTTTGTTCAAATAATATTATTATTATTATTAAATATTATGTTCCATGTCAGTAATTTGTTCCCTGCTTGTAACAATTTTGCAGAATCTTAATTCTTTAAATTCAATGTTCTATTTAAACAGCTGAAACAAGATATAGGTCATGCATGAAAATCATTATAATAGCACAATGGAATGTAGTGGGTAGTGCCTGAGATTCATAAATTAACTTATTTCCTAAAATGAGTAGTGGAAATAATACTCCAGCACTTGTTACATCACTGTGAATTGTATAAGCACAAAAGGAAAAAGTTAAGAATGAATCATGCCACAGAGCATTTATTTTTCATCTAAAATTATTATGCCCTGAGAAAAGCACTCCACTTCAAAAAATAGTGCTAAATGCAATTTGCATGGCAACATTCTCCAATTTTGATACAGGTTTATCAAAGTGTGTAATTAAGCCTTAGATAACTCTCTGACACAGGGTCACTGAACGTATTTCTTCTTTATCCTTTGCCTATGTTCTGTAATTAGCACCTCATTAGCAATGAGAAATGTCCCATTTCAGGTTGGGGTGTCTGACAGCCAGATCCCCAGGTTGTCTTGTGATACGGAGGAAGGACAATCTGAAGATGCGCTGTGCTCTAATGTCACGAGTCACCAGCGGCCACATCGTCCCCAGAGACTGAGACATCTGAACATGTTGGAGCAGCCACATTAATGATTTATGAGTGACCTGGCTCGCCCTGAACTCCCAGACATTGAATGACAGGCGTCAGACAGCTAAGCTGGAGTTTGCACACTAGACAAAAGAGGACTGTGAAAGGTAACCAGCTTCGAATTCATGTACACTTAGATTTGTTTTAATAAAAAAAATAAAAAATAAAGGCTATGCTGTGAAAAAGAAAACTATTTCTACATGCAAATTTTTAAACCAGGTCATGTTAACACATAGACAAACAATAAAACGCCAGACCAGCAGGGGGCGGGATATACAGTAGAAAAAGAACAATTTTACCAAAATTTGATTTGGTAAAATAGGCCAATAAGTTATAAAACCACAGCCAAACTTAAGAGAAAAATAAACCTGTTTTCTTTAATGGCTCTATATAATGCCAGCTGTTGAGAAAACGTAACTTTAATGGGGTTGTGGAACAATTTTCTGTTTATGTTGTTACTTGTAATGTGCTCTTTTGTGTTCATTGCCAGTTTGTTGTGGTAAATGTAGGCCTGTGTTTTATGTTCAGTTTGTTGGGTCTTGCATTTGTGTTAAATCCTGTATGATACAGATGTAAGCAATGTTTTTGATACTGTGGTTCGGGATATTTTTACTGTGATTAAAAGTATTAAACAGTATAGTAAACAGGCATTCCCACAGGCGTTGACAAATTGAATGGAAATAATTTATCCACATCTGTTTGCTTAAGTACAAAATAAACTTAAAGTATACTAGCTACCTTTTGGTAAGGGCTGTCCCATTTATCCACACTTGCAGCCTTATTTTTTATACAATAAGTCCCGCTTGTAATTTGTATTTTTATTAATAAGTAAAGTATGCACAAGTTACAAAGCAACTATCGAAAATATGTGGGAAAATAAGGTGATAGTTATAATACAACTATAATACTGATAAATAAGACATAGACGCATATACTATTTATACCACAAAACATCTCTAATATGACGTTGCAGTGTGGTGTGAATGCAACCTCATTTAGCTGCAGTAGTAACTTTTTTGGGTTCAAAATTGACTACATTTATGTAATAAGCGAATTCACCATGAATCCATTTTTTTGGCTTGTCCTACGGTACAGACACGCATTTTAACCAGTTCACAGGCTCTCACGCCACACCATGTATTTCTCACTATGAAAAGTAAGAAACAATTATAACTTGTATATACAATTAATGGACGAGCCGCAAGCATACGATGTTAAGTTCTCTGCCGAGTTCAGAACAACCAGCCAATCATAAATGAGAATGTGTTGTTTCCGGGGAAATGATGTAATCCCGCCATGTGCCAGCTCAGGCAACGTGGGAGCGCGCACGCACACACGAAGTGGAATTTGAAAGAGCTGAAACGAATGCGGTCAGTAATCATTCTTCATTATTTATTTATGTGTATTATTATTATTTTTATTTTACGATTCCTGAACGAAATCAGTTGCCTGTGGTCGAAGATAGTGTGAGCTGCTGCTGGGAAATATTGACAAATTCGTACTAAATTATTACTAAAGTAGTTTTTTTTAAATAGCTCCTCCCCTATAGCAGATGAAATCTCACTTCAAACTTTTGCTTAAACCTGAGAGCTCTGTATAATAAGTGTTTATAGTCTGACTATTTTAGACTAATTCTAATAGGGACTGCTGCGGAGTAGCCCGGTACCTGCGTGATTTGTCATAGACGTAAACAGTTCTGGCTAACGTACAGTGTTCTTCCGCGAGGCGCGCGCGCTCTGTTTATTAACCGCTAGCAAAGAGTATAGAAGTACCTCTTTGCCGCTAGAGCGCCAAGTTAATTTTTATTTACTTATTTTATTGATTATACTGTTATAGAGTTGGATCGTAAAGCTGAACATGTTTGGACAAAGTTTCAAAAAACAATTTGGACTGTGACCGATTATTTCTGTGCCACAAATCTTACTTCCGGATTCGAGTTTTTTTTGATTGTTTGTCTTCATGACGTAGACGCCGGTGGAACTCCTTATATCAATGTGCTTCATCCAGCAGTGCTTCACGGGACTGACTCTGGAAGAATGTCTCCTTGTAAAGATGTATTGGGACAACACCAAATACTCAGCAAATAAATAGCAGGTGAACAATTTTAACTTCATGCAATGCTATTGACGTCATTGGTGTTACATTTTCTGTTAGATTATATGAAATGTATTATTGTTTAATTGCAATAGCCCACCGACTTTCAGTGTAGACATGTGAGGTAGAGCATCCTGACATCATAGTCTGTCTTTGCATGAAATATATTTTTATGTGTTACCCTACAAAACATTTTTAAAGTATATATTGCTTTGCTACTGACTGCAATAATTTTGTGGAAGGTCATGAGAAGAAAAAACAAGTGATAGTTTTTTTTAAAGGAGAAGCCTGCTCATTCTTCAGTAGTATTTTTCTTTCTTTCTTTTTCTTTCTTTATTTGTTTCTTTCTGAGTACTGTTATTTATAAAGCTCTCAGAGAGGTAATAAGCTCTTTGACCTCAGAGATGAAGGAGCCGGCCCGGATGAGATGATGACCCGTTTATCTGGGATTCCAGAGGCCATGAGCGCACCAGTGAAAAACGACTGGTAAGCGCTAGTGACACTGCGCAGTATATAGATTTGACATTTGTGAGCTGAGCTAATAAATAGTGCTCTGACAATGCCAGGGTCTAGTTGTAAAAGGAGACACTGTCCCCGATACATTTATTATCAAGTGGTGACTCAAATTTCAAGGAATATTTTTCATTCTTTCAAAGGGCGTGATTTCACAATGAAACCAAACCTTGTTGCTGCACATGCAAATGTATCATGTAATTAAGCTATTAAGTGACATATTTTCAGTCATGGGACTGCTCACAAGCAAGGAGTTAATTTCCTGTAGCAGATTTTGTCACGGCAGCCCTTCCCCTAATTGTTCCCTGTAACTGGTCTGTCACACAATATGTGATGACAATAAATTCAGGTGGGCTGAAAGAAGACTTCCAGCTTGATTGCACATACAGCTTGTTAAAATTCACCCCAGCCAGCTTATTATAAAGCTAATAAAAATCATACTATCCACATAACATCTCTGCATATGCTGCACTTGGAGTGCTAGTTTGAACTCATTTCAATTGCAAAAAAAAATAAAAAATTATTTGATCAATATAAGAAAAAAGGCTGTAATTGTATGAAATGTTATTACAATTTAAAATAACAGTTTACTATTTTAAAATACTTTAAAACATTTTATTAATGTGATGCAAAGCTACATTTTCAGCACCATTACATCTTCAGTGTCACATGATCCTACAGGAATAACTCTAACATGCTGATTTATTCAATCTTTACATATATATATATATATATATATATTTGGAACCTGTGATGCTTTTTAGGATTCTGAAAAAAACTGCATTCATTAAAAAAAATACAATATTTATATTATTAATAAATCAGAATGATTTCTGAAGAATCTGAAGACTGGGGTATGGATGATGAAAACTCTTTGCATCACATGAATAAATTGTATTTTACATTACATTAAAATAGAAAACTGCTATTTTACATTTTCATAATCTTTTACAATATCACAGTATTTTTCTTCTTGATGAGCAGAAGAAACATCTATAAAATACATTCAAAAACTTACTAATCCTAAACTATTGAATGGCAGTGAATTAAATGTATTTATTATTTGTATTGCTGATACATTTAAGGTTTAATTGTTTGTGAATTGCATTTGGGATGTTTTAGCTTACATTCGTGTTACCACTCAATGTCCATGTAAAATCTTTTTCCTGAAGCGAAACCACCAGAGAACCACTTGCATTACAACACAACTGAAAGCAGTTCCAGATTTACACACATTTTTCTTGTCCTGTTACATCAGCAATGGTTGCATTTACACTAGAGAAACAACAAGAAACATGAAGCAAGCAGAAGCAAAATGACTTTGTTGTACGTTCTGAAATATTCATTCCACTAGGAAATGTCTTTATATGCTTGATGTACCACAAGATTATTCAACAAGGCAAAGGCATCAGTCGTGTTTGTAGTGTAACTCTTTAACTCTTAAAAGATGCGATGGAACATCTTTACTCCTGTTCCTAAAATGTGGCTGTATTTTTTTCGGTGTTAAGGGAGATAAATAGTTGTGCGTGATCTTCTGCCAAACACATGATGCTTTGCAGTTTTGAAAGTGTTTCAGCTGCACATTTTTCATCAGGTGTGCGTAAAGAGGCAGTGGTGTAATTAGTGGCTCCCGTGCGCTGAATGCCAGCATTAATTACGCTGAGTATTAATGAGAAGTTATCATGAACAAAGTTTCAAAAATCCACACCTCATTTATCTCTGTGGCATCTCGACAGCCTGACTAATGCAGGATGTCACCAGGCTGGAGTTTAATTAAATGCTTAATGCAAGCTTCTGTTTGCTCCGTGAGTCCCTTCTCAGTCACCTCATGCGCTAGCCTGACTGCTAATGTCATTGCACAAATAGATCTCTTTGCTGATTTGAGTTTTTTCCCCTTCGATGTGTACAATAGGCAGCTTAGTGGAGCCAAGGATGTTACATAAAAGCTAGAATTAAAGATGAGCCATGAACGGTGTAGATCTGCCTGAAGCTATAATCCACTGAAGTGTAAACTACTGTACCAACCTACAAATGTTTTAAAAGAGGAAATTTACTTTAATTCATTAGTGATCAACTGATGTTGTTTTTTGTGACTGAAACCACAATTTCTTGAGTTTCAGAGTTTTCATTTCCCTGAGACTTCTGACTAAATATTCTTTTTTCTTTAATGTATAACAATAAACATGTATTTAATGTTCACAATAAATTATTATTACACAGTAATTTATAATATAATTGACTAAGTGTTGATTAGTGTGTATATATATATATACATATACATATGTGTGTATATGTATATGTATGTATATATGTGTATATGTATATATATGTGTGTATATATGTATGTGTGTATGTATGTATATGTATGTATGTATGTATGTGTATGTGTATATATATATATATGTATATATATGTACACTATATTACCAAAAGTTTTCGCTCACCCATTCAAATGATCAGAATCAGGTGTGCTAATCACTTGGCCTG
>JAUCNO010001936.1:0-16064 GCA_032353835.1 Enteromius viviparus
AACCCCGCCCCTAAACCTACCCATCACGTGATTTTAGACAAATCGTACGAAATCATACGAGTGAGGTCGTACGAATTGGAACAAATTAGGCACCTCGTACGAATATGTTCGAATTGCTCGTGAGACTGTGTTGGATTTGGAACTTCTTTGAGGGCGAGTAAATGATGACAGAACTTTCATTTTGGTACAGTATATCTATTAAGTATAAGTACACTTTAATGGCTTTTATTTACAGCAAGTGTACACTTCATACAATTGAGGACACTTGTTTGTCACAAATGTTACGATCCCAAATTTTATATAAAGGAAAAAGTGTCAGTAAATGAATATTTTTTGGGTGAACCATTCCTTTCATTAACAAATAACATGAATATTGGTAAGCCCCCAAATCAGTGAGTCATCTGAGCTGAAGAGCTTGAAGCAAGTCAATTATTTAATAATCCAAAACAGAGTTCTTCATCCAAGCCATTCCCAGTATGATTAATTAGCCAATTAGCGGCTCAAAACAGCTCATAATTAAAGCAAACAAATGGTCTACCTTTATTAGAAAATGTCCCAGAGAAATCAACCGCTACCTAATGTGATCACTGACATTTTTGTGATGTCTGAGTTAAAAGTCAAACCTGGACTGAGGGCTCGTAAACACACGGCCACATGCTCACAGCACGAAGCAGCTTGCTGACGTTACACAGGCTCTGCCACGTGAGCGACTGGATGTCTTATCTTACATATTTCTTGATATAATTAGATTCAAACAGTAACGCCAGGTATTTCTTAGACACCACTCAAGCAGAAAACAACTGCCTCCAGCTGTGAAATGAAACACCTAATTCAAACACATGGATGTGAATACTGATCGCTTGGAGGACTGGCCTAGACTGACCCCTCACAAACAAAGCTGTATGCAAATGCATCAGACAGTCACCCAGATGCCATGGCGGTGTGAACTCACTGAAGGCAGCCGGTCTGGGCGCTGGCGCAGTCGATGTACTGCCGGAGAGCCAGACGAAACTCCTCTACTTCCTCCTCCAGCACTGAGAGCTGCCTCTGCACGATCAGGATGTGCTGGGAGCGAGGTCACAGAAGAGAGCAGCAGTCAGAAAACATGATTCATATAGCATTCCAGCCACGGGTGCAGTACTTGAATACTCTCATGTCGTTGCAAACCTGTAGCACCTTTGTTCATCTTTGGGACACAAATTAAGATTTGTGATGAAATCCGAGAGCTCTCTGCATAGTCAGCAACAAAACTGACACATTCAAGGCCCAGAAAGGTAGTAAGGACATTGTTAAAATAGTCCATAGTCTTGTTGTGAGTATGCGTCAAATTCTGGCATGGAAGAAATTTGTTGAATAAAGTAAATGTTGTTATTTTAGTTTTCTTTGTGCACAAAAAAAGTATTATCATAGTTTCATAATTCAGTGGATTTATTATACTTAAACCACTGAATGTCTATTGTCTATGTACTATTTTTCTGGGCCTTGAATGTGTCAGTTGCATTGCTGTCTATGCAGGGTGCATTGTCATCCAAAATGTTTTGACTAGTGTTCTAGAGAAGAACAAAGGTGTTATAGGTTTAAAACGGCATGAGGGAATGAGGAATTTAATGCGGACACATTTTTGAGTGAACTAACACTTGTTCCAACAATACGTCTGTTTAAATATTCCCTATTAAAAATAGAGATAAAAAATATTTACAAGCTAAATACCAAAAAGACAAGGTGTGAGGGTTGAGAGGCACTGTACAATCTCTAACGTTTTGTTGATTCAGTTTTCTCTTTGAATTTCTATTTAAATAGTAAAATGTCTTTTCACCATTATTACCAGGTTATTACCACGTTCACCATTATTACTGCAGTCTTCAACATCACAGAAATCATTCTAATACGCTGATTTGGTGCTCAAGAAACAATTTGGTAGCACTTTATTTTACAGTCCTGTTCCCCATGTACTATGCTCTTATTACAATAACTAGTGCTTACTCCGAACCTACCCCTAAAATCCCTTACCTCATGTAGTTACCTTATATTACCAGTATTTTCTTAGGTGGGTATACTGTAAGTACACTATAAGTACATGCACTGTAAAAAAAAATTAGATATATTTATTTATGTTATTATATTTATCATTTTCCAGGATAGTTTTATGAATATACAAAAAAAACATAATTAATTTAATAATAACTTTGAACTAATTTATTTAAGAAAAAAAAGCTATGTGTATTTGTGTGTGTAATAAAATATTCTTTATGTAAATAAAAAAAAAAGATGTATTAATTATACAGGGATTTTTTGAGTCATATTTAAGAGGTGTCAGCACTTAATCCAACAAAGCTTGATGAGGTTGGATTAAAACATGACTAAAACAAAAAAATTTCCACCTATGGTGACTCAGACTAGTGTGAAAATAAACAGAAACCCCTCAGGTCTCGAGGGTCAGGTAAAGTCATGAAGACGCACGTCATAATAGCTATTTTTTTTTATAAAACAGGCTGTTGACAGGTGAAGGGGGGCTGAAGAGAACAGGAACTGAGAGTTTGTACCCTGCGGGACATAGTGACCTCTCCACAGGCCCTATGCTATTGCCATTTCCCATCTTTCACAAACTAACTCTCTACACACACACAGATGAAACCGCATTTCACTTCAGTGCTGTTTATGCATCCTAAACTATTATGGATTTTGTAAAAAAAAAAAAGTTTAATGCAGTCTGCAACTCAGTTCTAAGTGAACGAAAACATCTGCAAAAGCTTTGAATCTATTATTGTCTCTGAAAAGAAAGAGTCGACTGAATCTTTGAAATTAGTCTTTTTTAAAACGAGTCCCAAGCCATTTCATGTTGACATCACAGTGAAACATTAGCATATTGCTCACTCACATGTTGGTCTACACTGTTGGTCTCAATAAAAATGCTAATTCATTCTTTGCCACAAGGTGCCCCTTTTGGAGAGTTAAAAGCTCACCACTTTAAATGAAATAAACCAATCACCAGAGGGGTTTAAAAAATGACTCACTGAACGAATCGTTAGGGAGTCATCGAACAAATAAGGCCAAAATAAATGCATATTATAAGAAACAAAAGCACTTTTTGACCTGACATGCATGTCAACCTGTGGTTTGGGGCTCCCAAAACCAATAAACATTTCATAACCCATAATAGGGGCCTATTAAATTCCCATATTCATCAGCTACAAATAAATGTAATGTCAATTAGAAAGACTGTCCTTTAGAAGTATCCTCAAATCAAGGAGATCTGCTTTGAACACAATCAGTCCTATTAACATAAATCACAGCTGAAGTAAGACTTGAATGCTAAATGAACACAAACAAAGCGATGAAATGATACAAATCCATTAGGAATGCTGAAATTATTATTCAATGCATACAGTTTGTGCTCATGAATGTCACGGTCTGTTTAGAAAACCGTGGCTATTTAATTTCAGCCATAGAGTTTCATAGCCCATGGAGAGATAAATGCTTCCTTATTTGAGAATGTGATACACACAAACGCCATAAATCAGGCTTGCAATATCGCTCATAATAGAGATAACACATTTGTTTGTGCAAAGGACATTTGCAAAAAAGCTTTTTGAAATGGGATGGGAGTCTTATTTGAAAAAGAAACTACTCATTTGTGTGCAATTTTATGCTTCAGCATGGCCAATATGATGTTGTATTGTGTCTCTGTCGGAAGTCATGCATTACTGTGTTTACAGGCAGACTCCACAGGGGTCGTTCACAAGCACAGAGGCACAGACACACAAACCACCTATTTAAAGTCTGTCAACAGCATCTTGTGAGCCTCAGAGAAAAACTCTCTCAAAGTGCTGTGCAAAAGACGCAGAGCCAAATGAGAGGAAGAGTGACAGACGGAAATCAAAAAGAATAACTTACAGAACTAGTTTTTCGATCCTGCTGTTTCCTAGACGACAGGCGTCTGAGGTCTCTGTGAATGATTTTCTGAGAATACGGTGACATACAGGGTGACCATAAATGACTTACTGATTTAGTGGAGCTTTCCAACACCTCTTCTTCCACCGGCTCCAATCGCAGTTCCTATGAAAGAAACACAACCATGTTTGACACATTTCACATCTCTGAATCTCATGGCAACAAACATCAAAATAAAATATAAAAAAATATTATTTTGTATCAAAAAAAAATCAACCTATTTTTTAAAAGTAAGTGTATTTTACCTAAAAAGTATATTACTGTAATGCAATATTTTTGCAATAAGTAATGCTTCTCATTGTTATTAAAATAATGCATCTGGGCATTTATGTACAGTATGTGGGTCAAAGACGCTAAGATATCCGCATTAAAAAAAATTCATGAACGTGATTTTATGTCCATAGAAAGCAAAAATGCAAGTAAAATGTTACATTTGGTTGAAATTATGTTACATTGGCATTCAGTGTAACATAGTTGGGTAAAAATTAAACAAATCTGACTTGTATATATTAACATATAAGTGACCCTGGACAACAAAACCAGTCGTAAGTGTTCATTTTCTGAAATTAAGATTTATATATGATATGGAAGCTGAATAAATAAGCTTCCCATTGATGTTTGATTTGGAGTGATAGGGCAATATTTGACCGAGATTCAACTATATGAAAATCTGGAATCTGAGGGAACAGACAAATCTAAATGCTGAGAAAATCACCTTTAAAGTTCTCACATGAAGATCTTATCAATGCATATTAATAATCTAAAATTAAGTTTTAATATGTTTACAGTAAGAAATTGACTAAATATCTTCATGGAACATGATCTTTACTTACTATCCTAAGGATTTTTGGCCAAAAAACAAACAAACATTTTGACCCATACAATGTATTTTTGGCAATTACTACAAATATATCTCAGCGACTTAAGACTGGTTTTGTGGTCCAGGGTCACATATAAAAGAATCTTATTCTTTTATAAAAATGTTATTGTGTTTTAAATGAGTCAAAAAGAATCTTACTGCTGAATGAACAAAATCTTTGATAGTGGCAAATGTAAAATTACAACTAATTAGTATTTGGGGTGAAAGTAATTCATCTATTAATGAGCCATACATTGATTTTTGTTGTAAATATACCTGACTAGATTGTTACATTGAATGACATTTTATTTTTAGCCCTGCAATAGTAGACATTTTAGTAATAAATGTGATATTTATTTTTGGCTCTTGCAAATGATTTAAACAGAAAGTTTTTTTTATTTGAGGGGTTAAACCCTTTTTTCTCTTTGACCCATGTTTGTATGTGTGTATGTATGCATGGATTAAATTGTATTTACATTTATTGTATTTATTTTATTCATTTATTTATTTGAAAATTTCCATTATTCTCAGTAGTGATTTACATTAGATTCTCATTACTGTAATGTAATTTTTTGTTAAACTTTAAATGGGTGTCCTTATTAAAGTGTAATTACACATTTACGTAAGTAATATAAATTAACTACATGTCACTATTATATGATTAAGGTTATGATTACGGCATAATTTATAGCTATTAAAATGGTAAATACATGCAATATGTAACAAGGGCAAAGTATAAATTAAAGAGCGTAACGCTCAAGTGAACACAGAGACAGACAGAAAGCATTATAATGAGAAAGATAGAAATCATTTGTGTAGCCTTTTGCCTTTTTCTCGAGACGGTCGATCAGCTTTTGCAGTCTGTTGATCTGAGTTATCCATTGATTGTCCTCTTCATACAGACCTGCAGAAACGCACATTTCAGCACACAAATGCAGCTGTAGGAGGCACTTGCTCTGGCAGAATTGAAATGGATTCAAATTGTATTGGGAGTATTATTTTGGCAGCGTGTTTTATGACACACTCTCTGAAGGATTGTTTAATAAACTAATAATTTCATTAAATGTTCTATCAGCAATGAGCACACCTAATACTGTCACCTTCACTGTCTCCCTGTTTCTCCGAAGTCTCGTAGTCATTCCTCACAATCCCTCCTACCTAAACCTCTGCTCAGATCTGCGGTCACCTGAATGCCCACTGGGTGCACTTTTCTTCCTCCAGAGCCCTGAGGCTTAGAATAATCACCTGAATTGACAAGGTTCAGAAGTGGGTTGTTCGGAGACAAGCTGTTATTCCTTTGAAGTCTTCGATTAGATCTCCTTCCTGACCACTGAATGGGCAGGACCTCTGGCTTCACAGGCCCCTGTCTGCGATTGAGACGGCACACACAAACACACAATGCAGATGCTCAGGAATGAGAGAATTTTTTTTTATATCATATGCTCATCTCATTACTAGCTTCTGATTATTCTGCCAAAGGAATAGGAGGTCTAAAAAATACATTAAATTTAACACCCTTCATAAAGAATCATTTGCAGAATAGAATTTATATAGCGCTGCTTTATACAGTGAATTGGTTTAAAGCAATCAGCTTTACAGTATTAAACATGGAAAAACAGCGTCAGCTCTTCTTGTTATTTCTTTTCTGACCTTAACGGACTGAATAAAAGCAATGCACCTGAAAGGATTTCTATGATTTCCACGGACCAATGGGATTTCACATCTGAAACAAACTTTTCTGGAAAATTCACTTTGCCGAGCTGTTTGGAACTCCCGAAACATTCTTTTGTGCCTGATTTTGTTTCCCAGCAGTACCATTCATTGATTTGGCTTCAAGTAAAACAGCAGGTTCTCAATAAATAATCCTTCTGAAGGGTGAAAATCCAGGACTTTACTTCTGGCTTTTCAACAGTTTTGGTGTCGTGACCTGCATGGAGCTTCTTGCTTAACATCACCCAAACCTTTCAGCTGAACTATGATTTGATGAGTGTTCCTCTACAGGAATTTCCAGAAATGTGAACTTAATCTTCAAATAAAGGTTCATAAATGACATAGATATTTTAACATCTATGGAAACTTTTGCACAAAAAGTTCTTCAGACTGTAATATGTTCTTCACACTAAGAAAAAATGGATATTAAAAAAAAAAACAGTCACTGAAAAGTCCTTTGGGGAACCAAAAGTGTTTTTTCTATGCCATCACTGCAGAAACCATACATGTAGCTACTTTTTTCTGAACTCACAGTGAGTTCAGATAGAAGAACAAATGGACTCAAATGGACAGGACATTGGCGATATTGGTGGACTGAGTTAGTGGACTGAGAAAAAAGTCTAGGGTAAAAGACACATTGGTCCATCTGAAACTCCCAACTCACTGGAGAACATCAATAAAGATTATCGTAAAGTAGTAGAAATGATAGCCCAGAGTTTGACATCACCACAACAGTTGTGTAGTCTTCCCTCTAAAGTCTGCCCCTCCAAAGATAGTTCAGGTATCAAGTATCATTCTTGTCCATAGTATAACCAGTGTTAATGAGTACCAATGTATTAGTATTATGGGTTTCTTGAAATTTCAATTTAATTGCAGGAAAAAGCTAAAATATATGCTAATATCATTCATATGTTGCATCTAATTGAATTGCATTAACAGAAACAGAGTCTATCTATTCAAATGCAAATAATGCTTCAACATTTTCATCCAGCATCAAAACACAGTTCCTAAACATCACAACTACACGGATGCCTCTTTGATTGCTCAAGACCTTTCTGCCCTGCTTCTCATGCTTCCAATTAAAATATAGAAAATAAGTCAGCAAGTTTCTTACGTGTTGTCAGACCCTTTCAAATCAAGGAAAGGGTTTCTAGACTGTTTTTGCAATTAGTAATTTCAATCTTGGACATGAGAGTGATGGTTGTGGTTTAATGTTTGTTTCTGGACAACTTGATTCTGATTGATCAATGACATGGAGAACTATACAAATTTTTTTTATAACAATAAATTCCTGATTATCAATGGCAACTTTGTTCAATGCCAATTTTGACATCTCTCATATATGTTTACAGTCTCACTCAAATACAAACTCTTACCCCTGCAATAGTAGCATTTTCCGACTTCTATTAAACATAAATTGGTAATATGGTAAGCATAACTTTATAAGCAGTGAAAGAGTGCCTAGTTGAAGCAAGAAAACATTGCAGATGATTAAAAATAGATTAATATTATGATATTATTAATAGGTTTTCTTTGTAGAAGCTTTAAGATAATCCAGAAGTGATGCATTAATATTTTAAAACATTTATTATTGTTCATATGATATAATATACTTTATAATATATCATATAATGTACTTAAATATAAATCTACAATTAAAATGTTTAAGTAGTAATATTTAATTAAAAGAAATTATATTGAATTAATTAATTAATTAACTAATTAATAATTCAGCATTTTCATCAGGAAATAAAGCCAGCCACTAAAAAAGGCAACCTACTCTTTACAATTAAAGTGAATTTACTGAATCTAATAGAACGTGATAGGAGCCTGATAAAAATGCTCATTTAAGAGGAAAAAAAAATCTCAGACATACTCGTTTTTGCATCTGAAGTCCTTAAATAAATAAATAAATAATTAGTATATGATAGAGTTATTATTTATCTATTTATTGATGCAAGTACATAGTTGGAAGTTGAATAATGTACAGTTATTATTGCAAAATTAACCCTTTGAATTAGGGCTTATTTTGCTATAATGATTGTACAGGAGTACTTTACATTTATGAGAAAGTAATTGTGTGCTATCAAACACTCAAGACAATATGTTAGAGCAGAAAACCATTTTACTGTTCAGTAGTGAGAGTGAAAAATGATTGTACGCAATCTAATTATATCTATTGTTCAGCTGTTCTCGAGCAGCAGAGGAATGCTGCATCTATTTTAACTCTCTAGACAATGAAATAAATGTAGGCAGGCAGGTGTCAAAATTAAGGCTCGGTTGGTTGCTCATTATCCCTAAAGACACTGTTGCACAACGCACGTCCTGAGGGAAGCTTACCCTCCGTGGTTAAAAACGGCTCACAACTGCATCAGCACACTAAAATCAGCAGCAAACGAATCAGGTAGAGCCACACAGGTGATTAAAACTCAGCTGGGATCACATCCACACACCTGCAGGAACACAACCAACTGTTCTCCAGAGACCAGCTTCTTCTTGCACAGTAAATTATATGGAAATGACGCAGCGTGAAAACAAAAACGGAGGTATATCAGCAGCAGTGCTTCTTCCTAATAGCTGGTAATGGTCTGCTTCGCACAGGTAGATAAAAGCAGTGCTGTGTACCGAGCACTCCTGTGAGCTCGGGATCCAGATTTGAGCTCATCTCCCCCCTGTTTCATCCCTGTGTGCGGTGCTGCTCCTCAGAGAGCCTGACTCGACGCTTCAGACGGAATAGAGAATGGACCACGCTATTTCAATTTGTTCTGGCCACCAGCCACTTTCTGCACATCTAACGCAGTGGGAATCATTCCAGCCTGACCAGCACACAACGAGCCGGCCGCAGAACACCAGGCCTCGCCATCTCAAAGCCTTTAGGCTCAAAATGTGTATAAAAAACACTAATGTTATGAAACTCCACACTGTCAGCTGGGACACAAAAGCATGGTGACACAAAAGGTTACGCGTGTGTAGCTATGTGAAGACATGCACAGGTTTGCTCTGTGCCTGAAAAAAAGAATGAAAACGCTCCTTAAAAGGAATGGATCACTCAAAAATGGAAATTCTGTTATTATTTATTCACCCTCATGTTGTTGTCCATACACTGGAAGTAAATGATGAACATGAATCGTCAAAAGTCTTACTTTAAAGCACATTTGAAATCATTATGTTTTAATGTTTTGTCACGCCTAAAAGAGACAGTTTGCCCAAAAACTATAACTACTATTGTTAAAAACGTAAAACTTACTAAAAACAATACATTTAGCATAACTACATGTAAGTAACCCTAACCCTTACCGTAACTTTATAGTTAATTAATATAAATCAGTATGTATAATTACACAGTTACAAGGAAACAAACTGTAACCAAGTGCCTTTTTGGATATTGATGCTAATTTTTAGAGCAGCTTGAACATTCTGCATTGCATCTCCATTTGTTTCTAATGGAAGAAAGATAAAAAAAGGTTTTGTGATGACATGATGAAGTATTTTCTTATTTGGTGAACTATCCCTTTAACTGTGTGAATATGTGCTCTGTCAAAATTCATCCATCCGAGATAAAGGTCAGAGGGGACTTGGCATGGCAGGAGTGGAGATATTTTGAGTGTGCTCATGGGATTGTGAGTGAGGCTGCAGACTTGTAACAGCTATATTAGCAGCATCAAGATCTGTGATAGGCTGACTGAAAACCACTTGTGAGGACTGGGAGATGGAGAGATCGGGCCAAAGAAAATGCCACTGAGATATGAAGATATCTTTCCAATGTAAAATGATCAAAAATGTCCTAATTTGTACTAAACTTGTGCTATAAAATCATGATTTACCTCATATTTGATTTAACCTGAATTAATCTGATGATTTAACATTAAACAAGTACATTAAATTTGGTAAATGTATTTAAAAATACAAAAAAGTAAAAAATAAATAAATAAATAAATTTGGTAATACTTTTCAATAAGGTCTTTTTTTTTGTAAAACATTAGCTAAAACAATTCTGCATTTTTAAACTTGTTAAAAATGTTAGTTAGGGCTTTTTCATGTTCTGCGTCTAGAAGTGTCATCAAAACATGTTAACCACAGTTACCCTTTCAGCCAAATCACTTGCCAGAGAGACCAATTGCCTTTGAGCTTCAAACAAAAGGCCAATGAATATTGGCGTGCACTTGTTTGCGCTCAGGTGCACCTCATCGCTACGTGAGTATAAGAGGGCACGAGTGCAGTGCACATGCAGCTTTTCACTTCAGAGCCTACGCCATTCTGAGCTGAAGGAGACCCCCTCAATTTGCGTTTTGGAGAAGATGGAGTGGAGCGGCTTTCATGGATGGTCAATGTGCTCATTGCGAGCGGATGACCATGGCTACGCTGAAGACTCACTTCTCATTCGTGAGACGGCTCCCCCTCGCATCCTTCCCGCAGGAAGTCGTTAGACCATAGGAAGTTCACGACTCCCTCGCCGAGGTGCTTGGCGGACCTCCAGGTGACTGTCCAGAATGTTCTGTCCGGTGTAACAGCCCCGCAGACTTCTGGGGCACCGAGTAGTCCTGTGGTCCTCCCGAAGGAGACTGAGATGTCTTCGGCAGCATCAGAGGGTGAGTCAAATGGTGAAGCAGAAACTCCACGCTGCGGTGTCTGCCCCGTCCGCGGTGGATGCTGAAATGTCGGCTATGCTCCTCTGCGCTGCTGAGGGAATCAGTTTGGAGGTGCCCCGTGCACCTTCGATCAACCCCTTGCGACTGGATGATTGGTTTCTGGGGACCAGAGCCGGTGGTGCATGAGGAGCTGACCAGGTCATGGCGGGTCCTGTACTAGTCATGCCTGCGCCCAGGCTCCTCACCTTTCGCCACTTTCAATGGTTGTACAGCCAGGGGGTACGTGGCGATCCCTCAGGTGGAGGGTGCTGACTCGGTTGAAATAACTGCCTGCCTCACCAGTGAGCACTCGCAGGCCATGCTGAAATGCCTAGATACAGGCATTCAGGCACAGGAAGTTCCTCTCAAAACTTTTCAGAGGCTCCTGGGGCATGTGGCAGCTGCAGCCGCGGTCACGCTGCTGGGCTTGCTTCATATGAGACCGCTTCAGTGCTGGTTACACAATCGGGTCCCGAGATGGGCATGGCACCGTGGCAAACTCCGGATTGGCATTTTCCCGCAGTGTCGCCACCTATTCTGCCCTTGGACCAATCCTGCTTTCCTCCGGGTCAGAGTACCCCTGGGTCAGATGTCCAGGCATGTCATGGTCAACACAGATGCCTCTTCCACGGGCTGGGGTGCTGTATGCAACGGGCAGGCAGCTTTGGGCCCCTGGACAGGCGTCCGACTTCTTTGGCATATCAATTGCCTTGAGTTGTTAGCAGTACTTCTGGTCCTGCGTTGCTTTCCTCCGATGCTGCGCCACAAGCACGTGCTGGTCCAACACAGCGGCCATTGAGTACATCAACAGACAAGGTGGTCTACGCTCCCATCAGGGAGGACGAGGAGCAAGTCCTGCTGGTAGCGCCTTACTGGCCCTCCCGGACCTGGTTTGCCAACCTCATGTTCCTCGCCGCAGCCCCTCCCTGGAAGATCCCCTTGAGGAAGGACCTTATTTCTCAGGGGATGGGCACCATTTGGCACCCGCGCCCTGATCTCTGGAACCTGTATACGATACCTACGTAACCCATGTTCCCTGAAGGAGGGACTTTCGTGCCACGACTCTGAGGTCGCACCAGCTTGGCTCTTCAGCGAAAACCTGCATGTGCACTGCGCTCGTACTCTCTTATACTTATGTAGTGATGAGATGCACCTGAGCGCAATATTCATTGGCCTTTTGTTTGAAGCTCAAAGGCAATTGGTCTCTCTGGCGAGTTCCCATCTGTAACGTTGTAACCTAGCTGTTTTTCATCATTAATTAGTTATGAAAAAGGAAAAATGTTGTCATAATGTTCTGACGCTTATTTAATGATTTAAATGGAAGCGCTATGTGTATGATTTTACAATACATCAGAGACAGACCAGATTTTTACTTAATGCAAGAACACCATACAAGCATATCACACTAAAGAGCAATAAAACCAGGCAAGCATATACATCTTATAAAACATTAACCACAACTAAATACTGTTGAAGTTAAAGAATAAGTTAGTAGGTCTATTGCTTTCGTGCACTTACTTTACTTTCCGATGGGCTACAATCATCACGTTTAAGATCAAACTAGAAATATATTCATATTTCTCATCCCAGAGAACGATGAAAACATTGACAACCAATCAGAATCAATGCTGCGGTCACACACTTGAGGATTTAAAGTGGCAGACACACTTGCACTTTAGAGTGTGGATCGGGCAATAAAGCATGTACCTGGAGAACACAAATGAACACATATGATGGCTTGTGCAGCATATAATTCAGCGCGCGGCAGCAATGCACGGCACTGGGAGAGAGAGAAAATAAAAATACTCAAGGAAACATCTGAGTGTGCATTATAGAATGAATTTCAGTCACAATCACACAATTATTTCGTTTGAATGTATCTGTTAAACTAAACACAGCCCTAATTGAGTGACTGCAAAAACTTGCGTAACCTACCGCTGTGACGTCTCATACAAACTGGGAAGCAGCAACATGCGCCAACCTCCTAGACAGCATAGCGGCAGGAAACCCCAAATATGGTCATGGAAAGTGGCATCACAAAATTAGTTCTTAAATACACATCTGCTACATTCGGAAATGTCAACAGATGAGATCATCGGCGCACGAGGGGCAAAAAGCGTCGTTATAGCACAGGCGCACGTTCGCGCTGATGTGACCGAGCCCGACCCGAACCCGAGCATTCTATATAAACATCTGTCCGAACCCGGCCCGACCCGTCGGGTACCATCGGGCTCGGGTCGGGTATCCATCACATCACAAACGAAATCATCACTGCTGGAGCTGAAGGAAGAATGAGCACGTGAGCGTCTTCTTTCCTATTGGCTGTCGCTCCCGAAAGTCCCTCTTCATTTGCATAAAGTTGAGAGATCTGAACTTTGTCGTGTCGCTGGACACGCCCACGTCCGGTTGTCAACGGTCGCCGGATATCGCCAGCTCTCCATTGAAATTAATGGGATCACGTTGCTTTGTCACTGCTAGTGTGAACGCACATTTATGTCGACGAGGTCGCTAGTGGGCGTTAATTTCTCCTCCATCAGTGTTGGAGCTGAAAAAATGGAGTATGATCACATGAGCACTATCGTCTTCTTTCCTATTGGCAGTTGCTCCTGAAAGTCACTCTTCATTTGCATAAAGTTGAGAGATTCTGAACTTTGTCGCGTCGCTGGACACGATATCCCCAGCTCTCCATTGAAATGAATGGGATCGCGTCGCTTTGTCGCTGCGTGCCGTTGCTGGTGTGAACGAGGCTCAATACTGGCAGCTGGGTTGCCAGCCACATTCAGTTTTTTCACAGAACCACAACTGTAAACTACATTTCAATATTTTATTTTCATTTTTGCAGCATGCCTTTATTAAGTACTGGATTAAACTGTTGTGCTACTTAATTTTACAATATTGCAATGTGTAATACATCGCATTAAATTGTATTTCTACACAGAATATAATTTTCCTAAAAACAAGCAAATGTACCTTTCTTTACTTATCAGTAGTCTCAGATGGAAATAAAAAACCAAGGTCTTAGAATTTAACATGTTTATTTCTCAAAAGCAAAGGCCAGAAAATGTTGGTTGAAATGTCAGCTGTACGAAATAAATTCACTGAACAGTTAACAGAACATTAACCAGTACTGTCCAAAATGAAAGTCAGCAACAAAAACTGTACTTTTGTATACTGTTAACAGCATTATACCTTACTTGCTTTTAGTTCAATTACAGTGGATAGTGGAGGAGTCCATTCAAAGTCTGTAAGTTTTCTCAGAAGAGAGGAAACCTGTGGGGGCACAGTAGTGCTCTTTTTTTGCACAATTTGGCCAGTCTTCTTTGACGTAACTTTCCATGCTCTGGGTTGATGTCGAGAAAGCGTCTACAAGGCAAAAAAACAAACAAAAATTAGTATTATGTTTATACCTAGTTTTATATCTCTCTCTTAACGAGAGATGTCTTTCAAGAATTAGTTCGGATATAGTTACTAAAATTAAAATTGTATGCTATAGTCATTGCACTTTAACGTGGATCAAACAAAAGTTTCCATTTTGTCTTTGTTAACCACGT
Organism: Enteromius viviparus; assembly: GCA_032353835.1. NCBI lineage: Eukaryota > Metazoa > Chordata > Actinopteri > Cypriniformes > Cyprinidae > Enteromius > Enteromius viviparus. The sequence continues at coordinate 14,700 of JAUCNO010001936.1, forward strand.
TCTGCTTTAAATATAAATCGCATACTTCTGTGTACTCCCAGTTGTTGAACAAAGGCTGAATAACATGAATGCAATTTATGCAGGTTTTATTTATAGTGCAATTTAACTGTATTATTAGGTGTAAACAATTGTTAACTGGGGAAGATCAATATTATATACATATATATATATATATAAACTTTTTGTTTAAAATCTGAAATATTAAAATGGTTTTGGTGTATTTTTTTATATTTAATGTCCTGAAAAACATATATGATTTTTTAAATGTTCTAAATGACTTTACTAAATAATATATATATATATATATATATATATATATATACAAAATGATAACAATTGACATCATTTGCACAGGTTTACACCGTCCTCACTTTAAATGAATAGTGTTGCCTTCATAAACATCACCGAATGTGTCTATCTTTTGTAATAGTTGTGTAAGTCTCTTGATGTATAAAGATGAACAGTAACATCATACTGTTATTACTGGACATCATTCAAACATCAAGAAACGCTTAAACGATTCTGGATTATTTCTCTCAAAACCAGATAAATGACTCAGAACAAACAAGAAACCCTTGAACAACTATGACAAAACATTCATTGTTATCATGCAGTATTAAGAATCAGGGGTGTGTAAACTTTTGCACTGGGTTGTTTTTAGAAATTCAGTTTTTGTGTGTGAACTCTTATCAGTGTGTAGTGCACTACACATCCAAATCAGTTTTCGTAATGTCTACAACATTCTTTACATCAGTTTCAGAAATGCCAAGTGTAGTTAACTTACCATGCGTAGCAAACCGGCTAATATCATGGATGTCCCGCAGCCCAAAACGAGCTGACAGACACGAACATGTAACGTTAGCACGTCACATTTCAAGCATCATCAGTTCGATTTCACATGTTCTATCGTTGAAAGCTGACACCATGTCATTTTGTGAACTATAATTGAAAGGCTCGGTCGATCTTTATCATAGGCTGAAATGCTGAAATATAAATGAACAGACAATCAAATGCAGGTCGTCCGAATGACATAATAAAAGAAAAATCAAAGTTAATTTGTGAGTAAGTTAGTTAAAGGAACACTCCACTTTTTTTGGAAATAGGCTCATTTTCCAAAATCCCTAAAGTAATACAGATGTGTTTTACCGCTTTCGAATCCATTCAGCCGATTGCCGGGTCTGGTGGTCCCAAAATTAGCATAGCTTAGCATAAATCATTGAATCAGATTAGACCAGCTAGCTTCGCACTATAAAATGGCTAAAGTGGTTCGATATTTTTAAATTCATTTAAACCTATTTAAAACTTGACTCTTCTGTAGTCGCATTTTGTACTAAGACTGGCGGAAAATGCAAAGTTGTGATTTTC
>JAUCNO010001937.1:0-16059 GCA_032353835.1 Enteromius viviparus
ATATATATATATATATATATATATATGTATATATCAATGAAATTATTATTATAATCATATTTGTCTTCTCCAAAATGATGCATTTTTAGAGATATTTTTAAATAGGGTACATATTATATTATATATTATAGTAATAAGAACAATCAATATCATGTTCATATTAAAGTCTTAATCTTTGTAAACCATATGAATTTCTTACCAGAGCGTTGAACTCTTTGATATATCCTCAGAGGTCAAGTCAACTAACACCTGGGAGAAAAACACATAAACATAATTTTTATATATCAATTGTTATTTGTTGTTATAAATGGCAAAATTAATATTATTTTTATCTCACGAAGATTGGTAAAGAAGTTAATTATGTCAAAAATGTTGTGAAGACTTGTTTATTAATGTTATTTATGAGGTGAGGGTTGCCACCTTTCCCAGCAGCCCTCTGTGTTTTGACAGAATTCCTCCTCCATTCTTCACGGCCACATCTAGTGTTCTTCTGTGTAACTCCACAAGTGACACGCTGAATTCAAACCTACACAAACGCATGCATGCAACACACAAACACTTCTTTAAAGATGCATTTGTGCTTTAATTCAATGTAAAATGAGAAGACTGAGGATAAGAGACTAGAAAAGGAAAAAGAAACTGACGTTTGATCATAGATTGGATTCACCGTTTTCTTCATCGTGTTTGTTTTTCTGCGTCCAGAGCGCCGTTTATCAGGCAGCAAATACAATCGGACGTATGGATCCGAACCATTTTCAGTAGAAGAAATCAGATTCCTGAAAACACAAACATAAGAAGACTTTCATATAAAAAAACATGTTTTAGAAGCACTGAAATACTTCAGAAGGTCAAAAGTCATACCTGCAGCTGTGTACCACGACAATTAGTTTGTTTCTTTGGGGACTGTGTCTGATGGTTAACTGAATTTCACCCAATGGAGCAAAACCAGATGAGGCTCCACTGTAAAAATAAATAAATAAAATTAAATATTTTTAACTGTTGCCGTTTTGGAATTTAACAAAGAAAAGATAAAATAATGTTCAAAATGTTCAAACATACTTCTGTAATTGCTGTATTGTCTTCTGGAGCTCCTGGGCGTTGCTGGGGTTAGAGATGTCAGATGCTATGCTGGGAGTCGGCTCTTTGCTGTTCAGGTGTAGTTGGGAGCCAGAGATGGCCAGGTTCGACGTGCTCCGCCCTGATTTAGCCAGGCGGCTAGGTGTGTCCTCCAATGGCCTGCTGTCAATCAGTGGCTCCATCCGCGGGGAGGGTGTTGGGGTCGGTTGGCTTCTGGGTGCCGGTGTCGGCTGCTGGGTTTTGGATGCTGGGGTGGGCTCTGTAACATTGGGAGAGGGGTTGGGGGTCACGCTGGGGCGATGGATCTGAACTGAGGACGGCTGACCTGATACATCCAACTTATCCAGAGAGAGAACCTAAAATATACATATAGACAAATTTGTGTTGGTTACTGACTTTTATATGCAAAAGCGACACCTGCTCTTGAGATGGACGGCAAGATTCAGCTGTTTCTTTGCGGCCATGCTGAACCTCCTCACTGAGGCCGTTAAGGCACCATTTTCACTAAAGCTGCTTTGAAAATATATATCTCTAAAAACATCAAATGAATAAAATTTTATTTTGGTTATGGTTTTAATTGTTTAATTAACCTGTGGCCACTTCCAGTTTGTTTTTTCTCTCATTTAGAGGGCATATTCCTTTTTTGTTGTTACTTCTTAATTTAAGTTTTAGGTTAAGGTTTTACAGTTGAGGAATCAATAGAAAATTTAATAACATACCCCCTGTGTAATATTTCAAAAACTGTGCTTTAAAGTAACTTTTTTACTTAAATAGTAACATGTTTTTTCACACAAAGTGTGTGTGAGATGTTGGTGTGTTACCCTAAGTGCCATCTTCATCTTAATCATAGAGCCAGGTCCTGAGTTCCTGAGTGGGAATCGCTGACTGATAGTCATCTGATCCTCCTGCAGCAGCTTTGACAGAGGAAGAGAAAACGTCCCAAGGGAACACTCGTGCTTCTCATCCTTTACCTGCACACACATAAAACATCAGGCTGTGACTCGTAGAGACAATACCATGTTATAAACACTGCTTCTTCCAGATTATATGTACTTTCCTTGAATAGGGTACAACTAATAGATAGGGTCAATTTTAACAAATACTTTTATTGCTATGATTTATTTATTTTTCATAAATAAATAAATACACATAAAATAAAACAAACAAACAAACAAACCAATATGGATAGCAGGGTAACAAATTCAGTCTAAACACATCACTTGGAAGAACAGCTAGTATCATAACAATGTTGGAGTTGTAATTATTGTTACACTTTCCTAGAATAATCAAAAACAGTATTTCCCTGCAGAGGTCAAATCTTTTGCCTTTCCATTAAGTCCCAAAACCCCATGACACGCGAGCTCATGTTTGTGCTTTACCTCCACTTCAAGATCTTGACACTTTGGATTGTGGATCAGGAATGTGAAGGCCTCCTCCCAAAGCGGCTCGTTGGTTTTATATCTCGTCTGTAATGAGCAGAGAATGTAAAACATTTAACCATTATACATTTAGCAACAGTGAAAACACAAAAGGTTCTGTATTGGATTTAAAGCAGTCATATAATGCCATTTTAAGTTGTTCTTTCTCTTTGGGGGTGTTACAAGCTGTCAGTGCATAGATAAGATGCCTAAAGCTGCAAAGTCTCAAAGAGACATTCTTTATAAATTCTTAAGACTTGACCACACCCCCCTTAAAATGACTCATTTAAACACACCCCCACATCTTAAAAGCGCTTTATTTGGCTTTCTGAAAGTAGATGCACAGAGGCATAGAAGGAACTATAACAATACTATTTGAAAAGTTTTTTGAAAATTAATTAAATCATTTTAAAATAATTTTAATGGAAAGCCTTTTTAAAAAACAATTTTTCAGTATGTTTACCTTGCTCTCAAAGGATTTGTGTCCCACAGTAAACTGGACGAATGGACTGGGCACACTGGTGACCCTTTTACCGGACTACAGAGCATAAAAATAATTATTAACAATGCTTCCATATTAAAACACACACAAATAACAATATGCACAAATAACATGTTCAACCGTAGCCAAAATGATTTAAATCAAACAATAACACTGTCATTTCAAACATGTAATAATCTACAGTACATATTTGCACACTAACCCTATCATATTTACTCCCATCTAAATCTGTAATATGAGCCACACCTGGCATGCTGTCCATTACCAAAGACACTTACAGTAGGTAGAAAGCTGAGCAGGCAACACTGTAAATAAATCTTTAATCTGCGTGATGATCGTAACATTTAAACATTTCATATGTTTGCATAAGATTGTTTCCTAACTTTTTTTTTTTTTTTGTTCCAGGTCACATTCAATTTTTTTATATTTTCAATTTGCACTATAATAAATATTTAAATAAAACAATTAAGTAAATTCAGCTTCTTTACTTAAAATCATAATATGCTAGGCTGATCCAATCAATGCACTTTTACATTTCAGTCAAGCAACAAGATTTGTTTTTTTTGCTGAGCAATACATGTAAAAATTTGCTTGCTGAAATGACTGACCCTGATAATAGACAGCACAGCATGCTCCAAATTTACTCCAGATGTGGTAAACAATACATTTGGAAATATTCCTTTGGATAGAATGTTCTAAAATATTTTATTTATTTACAATATTTTTCTCCTTATGAACACAATGTACTATTTTACTATTAGGACATAAAACCTAAAAAACATTTAGGCTATGTAGAATTGTATAATCGTGGTTTATAAATTGCTTGAATTAAATGCAATCAATTCAGAATTAGAAGTATGGGATTCGAAAGCTGGCTGAAGAGAATTAGTCTGTGGCATTCAGAGTCTGAATTAAGTGCCTTTCAGATAGTGAGATGCACACGCAGGTCTGCATGCGGTTAATCAAAGCACATAAACAGCACATGGTACCTGCAGCAGAAGGATCTTAAATTGGCTTGCCACGTCTTTCTACATCATTATGTGTGTGTGTGAGATTTGGGAAAAAAACTGGTTGCATTACCTTTATTGCTTTATTGACTGTACCCTTCTTCAGACCTGCATTGTTGAATTCTAAAGGATTGCGCTTATTTCCCCAAGCAGAAAAAGACAAGACACACACACGCACACACACACACACACAAACAAATACAGGCAGGATTATTAGGAGGATAGCATGCAGAGTTAAATTCATAATTGCACAAAAACACAGACATCCTGGAGTACTCACTCCATCATTCACAACAAAAGGAATGATTACGGAATTAATGCATGATTAATTTGATGAAAATGAGAAAGGATGATGCTTCAATGTATTTTATCCATATGACAGTTCAAAATTATGAAAGGGCCTAGCATCAGCATTTTTTTTTTTATTAGTCATGCCTGGGCACATGAGAGGACACTATTCAGGGTGTCACGAACAGTGATGAAGAAAGAATGATAGAAAGAAACATGAAAGAGAAACACAGACAAGGCAATCCAAAGAGAATCAGTCCAACTCACACTTCACTGCAATTCAACCCGCAACAAATCTGATTGCAGAAATATGTCACACAATGTCATGGGCACTACAAGCCTGAACTTACTCAAAACGCTTTCAGTGACTGATAACAAATGACCAAATGAGGCATGGGCTGCATACCGCAACAGTTATACAACAGTTATGGACACAATGTGCTGATATTTAATAAAATTGCACTGGAGCTTTGCACGCTTTTAATCAGAACCGGTTGCGTTTTGCTTGGAGACACACAACAGTTTTCGAGTGGAAGTTGTTGTGCTAGGCAAAGTAGTAGGGCTGCACGATGATGACACAAATCATAATTATAGATTATTCCCTTGAAACCAAAATAAGCTACAACAACTGAAAAACGTATTGCTTTTCTGTAGTATTAAGCCTTAACTCTACATGTATACATCGAGTTCTTTCAATAGAAAATGTAATGATGTACTAAAATTAAAATTTCACAATCCAAAAACCCAAAAGAACACTTCACAGAATACCAAAAGTGGATTTTGAAGGATTAATTGTCTCTTTGAACTATTATGTTATGGTGGCATCCATAATTGTAATTGCATAATTGTAGCAGCCCTACAAAATAGCTGTCTAATATTATGTCTATAACAGAAAGTTTAATCTGTATGTACGAATAATGTATAAACTGTTGTATAAAATGTTGCTTGTGTGTCATACAGTGAAGTGCAGAGAGAGAGAGACCCGTTTCATTCAACATGCTTCTAAAATTGACACTACTGCACCTCAGTTACACCCCAAACGCTGTTCAACATCTGTATGTCTCATCCAGGATGAATAAATTTGTAAAAAACAAAAAACAGCAGTATAGTGAATATCCAGCAGCATGATTCTTTAGAAATCATTGTAATATGCTGATTCGGTGCTTATTAATATAAAAACAGCTGTGCTACTAAATGTTTTGTGGAAACCGTGACTTTATTTTGAAGACTCTGATCAGAAAAACAGAAGGAATTAATGCTGAACTGCATTTATTTGAAACGGAAAGATTTTGTAAAATTATGTCAATTCTGATTAATTTAATGAATCTTCGCTATATACAATCCTATATTTTTACAACATATATTTGGTCCTTTTTTGAGATCATCAATACTGACCAGTAACGATTTTATCCTTGCCAAACATTGCTTTATCAACTGATTAAAAATAATGAAATCAGAAAAAAGTTGTTTAGTAAACAATTTTACAAGCAATTTTGTGCATGCCTCTTTTGTTATCAATATATATATTTTTGTTATTTTCATTTTTCTGATAACTATTCATAAAAAAAACATATAATCATACATAGACACCTCCATTCAGCTATAAGCGATCAGCCAATCTTCTTTCTAGTTATGGTTTGATCACTGCCCAATAAAAAAAACTTGATCAGCAATATACCCATAACCACAAAACTTCATTTAGCTCTCCAAACAAGGCTGATAATGGTGTTCTGTTGCTGTGTGAACATAGTCAAAATGTTTCCCCTGAAATGATGCTCTATATTCAAATCCCTCTTTAAAGGAAAGAGTGCTCCTTTAAAGTAAAAAAACAAAAACAACTACATACACAAATATGGCTGCACTAACGCCTCTAATACAGACCGTTAATATCTATGCAAAATGCAGTGAGGGACTCTGTAAACACTAACATGCTGACAGACCAAACCGTGACATAAACAAATACAAACAAAACAGTCCTCGGAGTCTGAAGAGAGCATTACAGGAAGATTTTACATGCATAAGGGAAGTTGAGTATGTAACTATGAAACATTTGCAAATGAAACTACCGGCTGTTAATGCAGGTAAAATGCAAGCAGACCAGTGTAATGGAAATGCCAGCAGAGTGACTCACAAACATTGTCCTGTAGAGGGCAGAAGTGTTCTCACAGAACACCAGCCCGGCAGAGCGTCGCTCTCTCAGACACCCACTGCCCACGTGCCCCTCAAAAACACTCTTCACCCAGAGCCACAGGAAACCAGAGCAGGATAACAGAAAGAAACAGAGGATGAAAGGAGAAAAAGGCAAGGCAAGGGTAGAAGTAGAAGCGATACCTGATGAAAGAGTGAAGATGGAGCATAGAAAAAAGAAGCAGCAGCTTGTGTGGGTAAGTATGTGCGTGTGTGTGTTAATGCTCACTGGCAGATTTTTGGCTGAGTCCAGATGCACCAACAGTAATGCTGATGACAGCCCATCATTGGCCTGCCCTTTATCTGCTTTAATGCTGCTTAAAACCTGAAAAGCAATACATAAAACATTAATCAGCGCTTGCTCTGTGCTGTGTGCGATCCACATTTTGGGGATTTGCCTTTTTAAAAGAACTGTAAAAGTGATGTCTTGTTTTACGTGCAATAATTATTTGAATCACTAAATTATTTTGTATTAGTTCAAAAAAAATGGGAGATTTCAGAGTTTAAAGTAGAAATGTGCAGTTCATATTTTTGTTATAGTACATACTATACATATTAAATTTGGGGTCAGAAAGATTTTTTTTTTTAAGAAACTATTTTATTTTATTTAGCAAGAATGCATTAAATTGATCAAATGTGAGCGACACATTTATAATATAACAAAATAATTCTATTTCAAAAGAATACTGTTAATTTGAAATTTCTATTCTTAATATTTACACAAAAATATTAAGCAGCACAACTGCTGTTTTCAGCTTTGATAACATCAACAAATGAGCACCAAATCAGCATATTAGAATTATTTCCATAAAAGGATTATGTCACGCACTGAAGACTGGATTAATGATGGTAAACATACAACTATTTGAATCATGCTAAAATTCTGTTTTTGATCAAACAAATGCAGCCTTAGTGAAGACAAGAGACTTTCTTACTGGCTCTAAACTTTTAACATTTGTTATTTGATCAGTAAAGTTTAAATAATTAACAGAATCATATAATAACATCATTTTGATGCGTTTGAGAGGTGTGTTATTTTACCTCATCGAGTTTATCAGGTGTAGGTAGAAGAGAAAGCCATTCGATCTTCAGGTGAAGCTTTCCTGTAGCAACATCATCAAGTACAAACCACTACACACACACACACACAAAAAGGTGAAACAGGGAGTGGATTTATTATATGAAAACAAACATCATTTAAAACATTTGGACTATAAATAGTCCTTTCATTTTTGTGAAATACAAAAAAAACTATCCACAGAAGAAATTTTTTCTTAAAGGTTCGGAACATCACCATGCTGAGTAAACCATGCTAACTCAACTTTTTGACTGAACTAATAATTTAAACGGATTTTCTATTCAAGCTTTGACCTCATACAAAAATGAAGCTGAACAGATGAAAGATCACAATGAAAAAAAAAAAATATAAATTTTTGTACCTCATCTACTTTGTGTTCCTTCTCTAGTTCATCTACCTTGATGGTAATGCTAAAGAATACAGAAGGTTAAAAATTAAACAATTAAAATAAAAACACATCCACAATGAGTGATTAGATTAATGCACAGCCATTACCTTCCCAAATAATCATCTTTATCATGGTCCTCATCAAAAAGCTCTATCTCCAAATTCTGTCCTTGTTGATTGTACACAAATGCCTGAAACACATAAACACCTTGGGTTGTAAATAAAAACATGTCAGAGAAGTACAGATTCAATCACAAATTAGTCCTCTTACCTCATAGACTTCGTTCCATTTAGGATTAACTGTCTCTTTGATGATTTTGGATCTGAAGAGCTGATTACCCAGCTTAATGACACCATATGGGTCTGACTTTCCTTTTATTAGGCCTCCCAGAAATGTGTCCTTCCCTACAAGATCCTGTGCCTCCAGAAAGTGAATCCGCAGAACAGCCTAAAACAGAAGCACACATTTGATATAAATATTTTGTTTATATACATGTATGCATGTGTGTGTGAAGTGTACAAGTGTGTCACCTTTGGCATGGGGAAGCGGAGTTTGGAAATCTGTGTATCACTTACAAGTGGAATAGATAGTTTGTTTGGCAGCACGAGAAAACTGCATATGATATCCTGAATAATGTTGTCACACAAACCACTGTGAAAGATATTAGAACAAATCAGTCAAATGCAATAAATTCACTCTATCCACCCAAAAATGAAGTGATATTTTGAATGGCAAGACTACGCTGTATAGACCAGTTTTATTATACTGAGCTTGATAGCTACAGTCTGCTTGTATCTCCACTGTGTCAAAAACAGCAACCTGATATTCCGCTAAATTACTGTGTACAAAAAAAGCTTTACATTTATGTTAAGATATGAAGCAAACACATTTCAGTGCCTTTTTGCTTTGACTAAACGCACATCTTCAGGCCCTTTTTTGCTTAAACCATGTGAAAATTAATATTTGGAATAGTTTTCAAGGTGGCCAGGGCCCACTATAGGGCCTATTTCAAAAGTATAATAAAAGTTCATATTAATAATATAATTTATATATTAGATTTAATTAATATGAAATGCTAAAAATATGCAATCAACATAAACTAAAATAGTATTGGTTCCTGAAATTTCTGAAACCACAAAATGAACTGTGGTTAAATAATTTATGAATTTTCTGTCAACAAAAATCTGGAAAGCTAGTAGCTTTGTCTCAATTGCTCCCAAAATATCATACTTAGAATGTTTTATTAAACTATACATGTCTTTTGAGTTAAATTTTTTTAGAGAATTACTAGGATAAGGGGAAGAATTAAAGGAACAGTTCACCCAGAAATGAAAATTCTGGGTCCCCATTGACTTCCATAATAGGAAAAAAAATACTATAGAAGTCAATGGTGACCTGGTTACACACTTTCTTCAAAATATCTTCCTTCGTGTTCGGCCGAAACTGAAAGAATTTCATACAGGTTTTAAACTACTTGAGGGTGATTAAATGATGACAAGATTTTCGTTTTTGGGTGAACTACTCCTTTAAAGAACTATAATACTTCCTCCATCCTCCCGCAGCAGATCTCTATTACTACAGTTTTCTTTAAGTACTGCAATTTATAGTTGTTTATAGTCCTTAACCCACACTATGTTAATGGATGTACCATTATTTAACTTGCATTTTAGCTTGTGGTCGTAGCACATTCGGGATTCATTTATTTATTTTTCCAGAGATCAAAGAATTCAGTTTGAAATGAGACTCTTCTTTGAGGGTGTGTGTGTGTTTGAGAGAGAGAGAGAGAGAGAGAGAGAGAGAGAGAGAGAGAGAATATAACAAAGAACAAGATCTCTCCACGCCTAAACCACAACACCAGCTCCACCTATGAAATAACCATAAAAGGAGAAAAAGAGAGAGAAACTCTACATTTGGACACATAAACTCATGTCAGGGGATCACAGGGCGGACTGTAAGATAAAACACACTATTAAGACCCCATCATTTCCCCACCATCAGAAGGGGCGTAAACGTGGATCGTCTGATGTGGTCTGACAGGAAGAGCAGCATTTCTGAGACTGGAGTGAGCGTGTATAATGTTTGCGTTATCTGTGCCACCTCAAAATACAAAATAGGTCATGTGACAGGACGTGTCCATTTCGAAGGTTGCCTTACCCACCACTCTCTAGTTTTATGAAACTGGCATAATATGATTACATGATGATGTGATGCATCACTCACTTTATTCCAGGGATGTCCAGCATATTTGTAAGACCTGTCCAGTTTATATCCAAAAACTGGGAGAGAGAAACAGACACATGTAACAATAGTTAATACATAATGGTTGTGTGTGTATGTATATATATATATATATATACACACATATATAAATATATATAAATAATAATAATAATTATATATATATATATATATATATAAATAGTTATATATATATATATATATATATACATATAGACATATATATAAATAATAATAATTATATATATATATATATATATATGCAAAAATCTAATAATCTGTCAAATACATTTATAAAAACTGCAAATTACATAATGTAATAACAAATAAAGATTAACCAAAAATATTAATTTGTAGTCATTGGCTGTAAGTATAATCAAATTTACTGTTCATTAAGAATTTATTTAATAAATAAAAAAAATAAACGAAATGTCTAAAGTCTTATGCTCACAGAGGCTACATATATTTAAAAACTCAGTAAAACAGTAATATCACAAAATAATATTACAATATAAAACATATTGAATAATGTATTCATGTGATAGATCCTTTAGAAATCATTCTAATATGCTGACTTTCTGCATAAGAAATATTTCTTATTATTATATTATTATGTTGAACATAATTGTTTATAAGGCTAAACATCCTTATAACGTCTCGGCAGCAAGCCGGGAATGAGATAAATGAACGAGACAAGTCTACGAGGAAGAGTTTTAGATCTTATTTGATCAGTTTCTGCAGAGCAGGTCAGAGCAGTGTTCCGATTCGGAGAAAAAACTCTTAGACGAGTTACAAGGGTGTGGAGTATAATTAAATTACAGGCACATTCTCCTCATTCTTTATATTGTATGACTGTCTAATGCAAGTATTGCCAGGTACGTAGTAAATAATAATAATAAAAGAAACTATTTAGACAAAAACACAATAAAAGAATGTTCTTCTACATGTGACACAATAGTGTGTGTATATGTGGTGGTTAACATACGGGTTTCTTGATGAAGAACACAGACAGTGCACCAATCAGTGGCATATCTCCTAGTAATGGCTCCATGATGACCCTCAACATTCCATTAAGCTACAAATGCAAACAAGAAAAAAAGGTAAGATTATAATACATAACCGTGAGCAATGCTGGATTCATACTCGCTTGCATGAGCACTACAGCTCAATGTGTTGCAGCATATTCAGTAACTATTAGTCAAATAATTCTGACTTGCATATAATGCAGAAATATAATATACTCAGTTTGAATCTTGCTTGGGTTACCACTACCTCTCATAATGTTTCCTGTAACATCTCCACTATCCTCTTTAAAGTCAAAAAGGTTATATAAATAATTAAAAAACGTCTGCTTGTAAATATGAGAGCGGACTAACATTACATCTAATGACTGGCAATAAACTAACAAATCAAAGAAGCTCTGTTATATCAAAGTTCTTGTGTGGTCACTCTGATTGTTATCAGGATAATGGGGGCATACTCAAATGTAAGCAACACATAAACAGGCATCTGTCACACACTCTTACCTGTATGCTCTTGATTCCTGCACGGCAATAGTATTTCTTAATATCCACATCAATTTCAGTGTTTCCGACATAACTAGGCAAATTCAAGAACACACAAACAGACTTTCAATATCTCAAGTCCTGTAATGAATCTTAGTGGTAAACGTTATCTGTATGTATTTTACCTGATCTGTAGATCCATAATAATCTGTCGTTTATCTACATTCTCTGTATAAACTTTCACTCCATCCACCCTGAGAGGCTGCAGACAAATGAAAAAAATATTATATTGTGTGTATAAGAGTATGTAAATGTGTTTGTTGGTTTACTAAGTTTTAATTTGAGGACAAATGTCTTTAGACGCAAGCTAAATATGACTAAATCCTTTGCAGTTGTCCTTAATAGTAAAGATCTTTAATCTGTTTTTTATTAGTATTTTTAAATGCCAAGGGTTTCCTTTTAGGGGTATATTTGGGGTTTAGACTGAAATGTTGCAATTATAAATAGCTTACAATATTACAATTTAAGTCTTCAAAGGATAACAGCTAAAAAAAATTTAATATATATATTATATTATATATTAAATACAATATTGTAATTTTTTATATTTAGTATATTACTATAATTATTTAAAATTCACTTACAATTCACTCACAAATTCACTGTATTTTTTATATAATTAATATTTTAATTATGTAGGACAAAAAAAAAAAAAGTAAATGTGTTTTTTTATAAATGCAGTCATTTTTGATGATTTTACATGCAGTTCATCTGAATACATAAATTTGGGTCGGTTAAGGGTTTGAGTTTGCAGCAGGTTTATGGTATGCTCTAATTTAGACAGCTATGTAAACATGTGCATGTACCTTGTCCCCCATGTCTATCTTGGAGAAGGTGAAAGTACTAAGATGCGCATTGGCTCCCTGCACTGCCGGTTCAATGGTCTCTCTGAAGATTTTATCTACAAACTGACAAATATATGGCCACATCTGATGCACAGTCTGTTAAAAAAAAGAGAAAGAGAGAGTGTTAATACTCTTGAGGAGACATTTCTGGGTTAGCATAGATTCAGATCTATTTTTATAAAACCACACCACCAAACACACATACCTTGTTGAGCCACTCCACTCTCTCCACATCTGGAAAATGAACCTAAAACACAACACAGACAGAATTTTATTGTAATGGATATTTAAAACACATGCATTAGTCACAGCACATCACCGGCTAACAGTAACAGCACTCATCACAATGACACATTAATTCTTAAAATGCAGAGCAAGTAGTGAAATTATGTATTGGTATAAACAGAAGAGTTAAATTTCCACTTCTCTAATTCTTTAAATGAGCTAGTTTCTTTTCGTTACTCATCATATCCATTACTCATTACATGACCAAAGTATAATGACACAATTTAGCTGCTTAACTAGAAAATTGTATAACTCTGCTGAAGACCAGGAGACTGAGGTGCTAACAGAACATGCTCTTTCAATTCATCTCACTGAGAGGAAACGATGCAATAAAACCTGAGCCTTCTCGTTATCAACAATAAATCTGTCAATAATGCAAACTTTAATGAGGATTTTTTAATAACAGGAAGCAAATGATTTGAAGCATGCATGTCCAATTTTGGTTTTTGAGCATGCGAGTTCTTTCTCAGAGGCTGAATTGTCCACTTCACAAATGCCTGATGCTTGTGAATTGAATCTTTTAATAAATCAGTCATTCGTAATAGGCTTCAATATGTCTAAAGAGACATTCTTCATTGAACCAGTATTTAAATAAAATATAATTATATAATAAGCAGAAAATTCTGAAAATTACTTTTGTAACATAATTGTTATAGAAAAATGGTGAAGGATGGGATGTCGTAGTTAAAAGTAATTTGGGGATTTTTAAATTAAATGTTACTATTTTGTTCCAAAAACCATAATTTTTTTCCCTGAACAACACTATAAAAAATATTTTTAAAAATCCACATTTTATGAATGTTAATAAAATTATTACTACATTATGTTTAATAAAGAAAACACAAAATTAAACATTTCTAGTTTAATTAATTGTGCAAAATGTGGTTTCTTTATATTAATTGTGATATTTAACTGGAAATTTGGCTGTTTTACCAAACCTTTTCCAGTATTTATGATGAACCTCACCATATCGCATTATTTAGTTACTAATAACTTAAGTTACAATTTACCAATTTTGTTAAATGGGAACTGTTGCTATTTTACTCATAATTAAATCACACACAAACGTAGACACTCATTTGTTTGTTTCTTTCTTAATGCCATGCCCAATCATATAAAAAAATGAACATGGAATACGGGTTAAATTCTGTTCTAAAATAAATTCAGATTTGAATTGTAGTGTTGTAGTTTTGGTTGCATCATGCTGCTCGCTCACAGTGCACACAATTTGTTTCTCTATTTGGCTCTTCATCTTATTTTCCTCGAGACGCAGAAGTGTAAACTTTGGTAGGAAGAAAGGACCTATATGGAAAGATGTGGCACAAAAGCATGCAAGTGAGAGATATGCCAGAAAAACCAAATGGAAAATCCCTGACTTGTCCTTGGCTCCATTTCTTTCTCATATTTTCCTGAGGGAGAAAGCCAGCCTATGACTCAAAGCTGTGTTATTTCCTGATTATATGAGCAGAGAGCAGACAGCAGCTAAAGTTAGCCTGCTAATTCCCATGGCCTGTCAGAGAGCAGCCGCTGATCTGATCTGATGTTACAAACTCTGCATCTCTACATGCATTATCTCTGCTGCAAACACACATATCTCTGGCCTTTAAAGAGCTTACAAAACATTGCTAGGGGTCAAAGTCTCATTCACAGACACACTGAGAAGATATTTTAATGTTACCCTCTTTCTTTCAAACATCACACACTAGATGTGATCCATAAATACAGTGAAATGAGAATATAAACGAGTAATTCCAGTTTCAATAGCACAGTTCTGACACAACACAGGCAGCTCGTCGAAGCACGTAAAGCCGATTCATGAAGACATGTTAACAATGTTAACACTCTGACTAAATTGCAGTAACGTGCATGTTATTTATCCACATGGGTGTGAGCCTGTGCATCTGTCTAAGATCTGATCTGTTAAGCAATGTCATTTCCTAGGCAAGCAAACAACTTTGTCATGTACAAACAGAAACAAACACACAAGCACGCTCATTCTGAGAGCAACCAGGAAGAACCTCATATAGATCTGACCTCATCTAACCTCTAAAAGGATCAAGCAGAGGTGTAGATTGTCTTCTGTGAACTCCATGAAGGACTGACAGCTTGAGCTGCTTAATGATTTTCTGAGGTATCACAGGCACGTCTGAGATGATTCAGCAGGAGTTGTAAACAGGTCAAAGGGCATTCAGCTGAGCAGAATGTGTTAGACAGCCTGCATATCAGACATTCAGTGTGTCAGATTCAAAGCTAGCAGCTGATTGGATGGAGGAGCTAGGAGCTGTTTTACTGGAGGAGCTCAAGGAGCACAATATGGCTGGGCGATATATATCGTGCGATATATATCGTACGATATATTATGCGCATCTCATCAGTAAAGACGGTTCTTTGATTAGCGCTAACGTTAAATCTTTGTCAGCTGTTTTTAAATGCAGCGCGAGTTTATGAACAGCCGTAGATCACTGAGAAGCTGCGCCATTAAATCACCCGCGAAACTAACGCGTAGCTTCTCAGTGATCTACTGCTCTGTTCATAAAGTGGCGCTGCATTTAAAAACAGCTGACGAAGATTTAGCACTAACCAAAGAACCGGCTTTACTGACGAGATGCGCATAATATATCGTACGATATATATCGCCCAGCCCTAGAGCACAAGACGAAAATCAAAATCCCAAATATGAAAAAACAAGCAGGAATGCACTAACGTTAAAATTAAATAACTAGCCAATGATGTTCATGTTATGACCGGAAAAGTCTGAAAGTAGTTAGAAACAATAGAGAAAATCATGTAATTATAAAATTAAAAATGTTATTAAAGTGTACTGAGTAGTGATGGGATTTATGGTTCTTTGACAGGATCCGGATCTTTGTGATCCGTTCCTTTTGGCTCTTTTGAAATATTTCGTCAGTTTAATAAAGCCAGCTTGGGGGCATCTCAGTTTATCCTGAAATAAACACTGGGAGGAATGATGAGGTGAGATTAGAATTCAAATAATAATAAAAAAAAAATCTTATTAAAAAGTGTTTGTATTACTTTTACAAATAGTCGGCTATATTGTTAATACAAATCTTTTTTGCTGAGATGACCAGTCAATTTGAGAAAACATTAAAGGAGCATTAGGTAAGAAATTTATTGTAATAATCATAAAATGTCTCTGTTATGTTCAACAGGCATTAAGAAA